>JAECUM010015967.1:0-73183 GCA_016617855.1 Megalonaias nervosa | reverse complement strand
ATAGATAGATAGATAGATAGATAGATAGATAGATATGTGTGTGCGTGTGGTCCAGTGACAATAAGATAACCTCTTGTTACATGCATTAGACGCTAGGTTAATTTTTCTGTTTAAAATTTTTCTTCGAGAGTAGAAAAGTCACAATTTGTTTGCTAGTATTCATTATAGACACATATACCAATGATACCAATGACATAAATGGAATGCAGTTATAAATTTTCGTATATTAGAACTATCAGGTCGAATGGTATTATTCTTTGTATTTCACAAAGTTATTAGTTCTATAAAATTAAGGTACAATCTTATAAGCTTACGTTGGCAAATGATGCCTGTATCTCCATCCCACGTGCCAACTTCTGTGCATTGTATCTTTGAAATATTTCCATTTTTCTTGTAACCATGTTCCGTGCATTCGTAGTCACAGCTCTGTCCGACTTTGATTTCACACGTCCTCGAAATTATGCCCTGACTAAATTCTCTTCGACAAGTAATAGCTGTAATGTACAATTAAAACAAGTCAAACAACTATCTTTTCTCTTAAAATGTCTCAGATAGATTGCACCTTGTTATACCAAAATGTAATTCAAAGATTTCATTTTCATTGCGATGCTTAAAATTAACACCTTAAGGTATTAATACCTTCTTGTAGAGCTTTCAGGAGCATAGTGTCATCAATATTTGATAAGGCGGCAGATATGGTGCAATTATTTATGGATATTTTCAATTTCATGTTTTACATATTTTGGGGGCTTATTTGTTGCCGCCTTGTATTCAAGCAACAACTTTGATAATTTCTAATCATAATCTAGAAAAGCAGTTCCTTGCAAATGACGCTACTTACGTTTACGAAGATTGTCTACATAAACTGATTTCCAAATTCCACTGAGTAGACATTCCACTTCCTTCTCTGTTTTGGTCGTTGTGTAACCGTAGTCACAGGAATTTTCATAGGCCTTCCCAACGGCAAGGTCACAATTTACCCATTTCTCATTTGCAATTGAATCAGGACATTTAATCTCTGTAAAATTTAGTGAGGTTCAGTTTTGGGAGTATGTTCTATTTTGATACAGACCTTTTTAGGACGTTATACTCCGTAATAGCTAACCAAATCATACTCAAGCAATGGGAAAGTAATATGGTAAAAAAGCGTTACTTCTTCATCGGTTGATATGTTTAAACACTGAATAAGGGCGTTATTATTCCAAACTTATTGATGACAGCCCAAAGTCGTTCATTTACTGAGCTTGAGGGGGTACTGAAAAAGAACCTGAAGGATATGACAGACTTCATCAAGAAATGGCTTCTACTGTCAAGCACAACAAAGACAGTCTCCAGCGTCTTCCACCTTTACAATGCATTCTATTCAATGAGCAGTAAATAAAACACGACCCGACACACAGTCTGGACAGATCACTGACATTCTACAACCACCTGAAGAAAACTGCAGTAAACCTTTTAGCACTGGAAACAACCTACTCCACAATCTGAGAGTCTCAACCTGGGGCGCTAGTGCTCAGACACTCAAGACTTCAGCACTCGCCCTCTGTTATTCGACAGCCGAGTATTGCGGTCCGTCTGGACTCGATCATCCTACACTAAGTCAGTTGATGTCCAGGTCAATATAACAATGCGCATAATCTCTGGAACACTACGTCCTACTCCTTTACCGGTACTCAGCAACATTCCTCCTCCACATATGCGTCCAGGAAGCAACCAAAAAAGCCTTGGCAAAGGCTTTGCCAGTGAAAAACTTCCACTGCATATGTGTACCTCACATCCAGCAGTAAGCTTGACTTAGAGACGCCCAGTTTGGGTAGGTTCGTTGCCAAAGAATATGATAGTTATTTCGGCTTGGAGTTTGAATGGTCTTCAACCGATGTTGCAAACCACTCCCCCGTAGCTGAGCCATCTGTCTGCATTCCTGGCTTCAACCTTTCACCTGAACTGTGGACCACACTGAATCGTGTTTGGACAGGACAGGGTCGTTGTGCAGTCAACCTTGTCCGATGGGGGCAGGCCACTATCTCTTCCTGTCGCTGTGGAGCTCTTTAGAGAATATCAAACACTGTGAACAACTGTACACTGACAAAGTTTCCCGGTGGACTGCAGCTCGACACCTTGCTGATGATGGCGTTGTTAAATGGCTGAGCAGGCAATGTACACGATAATAATAATACAGCCCTATTCAGCCCTTTACTGGAAAGCAGATGTAAAGTAAATTATGTTTTGTCCGAGAATACTGATCCAATCACGCTACGTTGCGAATATTAGCCTGCTATCTCGCGAATATATCCATACTAAAAGACGAAAATCGTCTTTTTTGGTCCATTTCAATAGAAAAAAGGCAATAACTCTTGCCCATTACCACCCCTTGGCGACACCAATTGTCACTGGTTTTTAACGAGGATGCTCGCATGGCAGGGTGGTTGGAAGGGAATTTAAGTAATGTAATTATGTGAGTTTTCTCCGAAAACATAATTTACCTAAATAGTTGCTTTCTCCTTCGAATACGTTCCCCAATCACGTTACGTTAGGAGAATAATAAGAGGATGGGGATGCTGTGCTTCCGAACTCTCTCTCGGGTATCATTCTAAGGAAGAATAGCTGTATTCCCAAGTGAAGGATAACCAGTTCTCCTAATTGCATAAGCAACACATCCTGGGGTTACTTGATCTGTGAGCCTAAGATACTGTTAAGAAGATGAATATTGAAATCTTCTTACCTACAAAGGTTCACTAGCTCATCCAGCGAAGCTAACAGGCTGTGTTGATTACTCTAGTTTGACTTGGCCGTCTGCGCTACCGCCACTAGACCTACCAGATTCAAGGTCTGCCTTTAAGACACTAAATCTCTGAGACGAAAACTCGAGAAGGTTGACTCTACTTGCCAGCCAACAGTTTCTATCATATCAAGAGCAAGCGAGTGACGACACTTTCGTTACCGACAGACGGTAACCTGTTGGTTCTCTGGGCACAACCAGATACAAAATCTGGTTGTGTCCAGAGAACCACCAAACCCTCCGATCTGAACTGAAGAGAGTTCTGGTCAACATAAAGTTCGTACAGCACGCCTACCCTGCACGAGGAAGCTAAAGCTATCAGGAAACATGACGTGTATGATAGTGATTAAAGTGTGGCTTGAGGTTCAAGTGGATTCGAATCGAGCCACGTTAAAATCAGAATTAGTTCCATGTGGAAAGAGAGTTAGGGATTTTGGTCAATTGAGATCACAAAGTCAAAAAGATCAGATAGGTCTAGATCCTGCACAATATCGTGCCTGCCATAATGCCGGAATGTGTCTAATATCATGGGTCGGATGCCTTTTGTACTGATTGGGGCGAACCGTTTGTCCTCAAAGAGCCAGAGAAGAAAGTAGGCCAGCTGAGGGTGTGAGGAAAACAGAGCTACGATGTTGTTGGCACCAGTCACAAAAACATGCCACTTTCTCTCATAAACCTTCACAGTGGAGGGACTTCTTTTCTCTACAATCGAAGGTTTAAATTGCTTGTCTCGCAAGGCTGTCCTGATAAGAGCCGAACTCGCTGAAGAGGAGGACGGTCCGGGCAGGAAAGGATCACCTGTGACCGTGGTTTCTGGAGAAGATTCGGGTTGACCATTATCGTCCTGGGCTAGAAGGAGAAAATCGGTGACCCAAGAATTGTCCCATCTGAGAATGGCTAGCTGAAACATCTTGCCATTCTGACCCCGTAACGTTGGATTATTTTTGCTCTCAGCACCGTAGGAGAGGATGAAAATACCCACAACCCCTACCATATGATTGACAGTGCATCCACGAACCCAACTTTTTGATGTGGAACTGGAGAGACTATGGTGGGTAGTTTGTGATTCCACCTCGTCATCATCGGATGCCTCATGGTGCGCAAATTCGAGTGATGACTGAAGGATGTTGATGTGTAGATGCCGTTCGCCTGTTTCCAACTTGTTGCTGACAGTAGTGAAGGTCGGCACCAGGTGGGCACCCAAACCGTGCGAACTGACATCGGAACCTCTCCCTGGGGTTTTTTCAGTGGGATTCTCATGGTCAGCTATCCTCGGTTGCACCATTCACGCAGGGATGATCGAATCTCGGCTGTAATTATAACTGCTTGATCAAGGGGACTTGAAAAGTGGTGCCATTGTGCTAGCAATGTCTGCATACCAGGCTTGTTTTAAAAAAATAAAGAGTCAGCAGGATCAAATCCTCTGCCGCGTTGAATAAACCTAGGAGTTGCAAAATTATTTTGCTCAAATCCAAGTCCTGTTTGAAACGAACTAAATGAGCATGACGATTCTGATTAGGCAAACACGATGAAGTCTCAGTGGATTCCGCTTGACTAAAAATATCTTGTCAAATGGACAAAATTCTAGAATGGACGGAAGCTTGACTTTTACCAGTCCACAAGAAAGCCTAGATGATCTAAACGAGAGAGGACATCGTTTCTGGCTTGCAGTAGAATAGAATTTACCATGCGTTTCTGGAGGATGTTGCCCAGGTACGCTGCTATAGTTGTAGATAACGTCGACCAGAACAGGATGACGACGTAATCCATAATCTCGGTAAATGCCCAAGGGCTGATGTTGAATCCAAAAGGAAAACTTTGAACTGATATACTGTGCCGCGGTTAGCAAAAATGGAGAAAATGTTCGTGACAAGGGTTGGATAGGAAAGTACAAACATGCGTCGGTCAAATCGAGACTGACGGTATACTCGTCCCATCGAACGTAGAGGCGGACTGAACTAGTCTTGAATTGGTCGAGGCGACTCTAGTTGATAATGGATCTCAAAAAGAAACCCTCGGGATTGTGGTCTTTGTAGAAGCTAAAAACCCTTTTTTGTTTTGATGGGCGACCGAATCTCCTGTTGTGCAAAAGCATCCTTTCACCGATCTGATTGTGCATCAGTGAAGAGGGGGGGGGGAGAGGAGGATTGTTGATCAAACAAAACCAGAAGCCCCTCCGAATGACCTGGATCACACCATCCCCTCCCCACCCCATCCCCACCCCCGTTGTGAGATAATAGGGAAATTCAATGGACTCAAAATTTGGTTTCTTACTGCCTCTGTATAATTGTTTCCTAGGGACTGATATTGATGCACATATGATTGAGTGGCAGGGTGAAGGAGCAGTTCCTGAGCGTACTGAAGAGCTGCCAACCCTCCAGATTCACAATAAGTTAAAAGAGGGAAAACAATTAGTGAATTTTGAACACAAATAGTGAAAACTTATGACACTAGCTCCATCCACTTTGATGGTCAGTACTGCATTATATGAAAATCCCCCCCCAAAAAAAACCCTAAAACATATTATTTACTCTGATTACATGTACAAATTTATTTGCAGTCCGATTTACTGACATACTCAAACTTCATGCTATTTGCTATGATATGATGCTGTGGCAGACTTGACCTTCCTCAATTAGGCTATGGTATAATTGTCTTCAAAACACTTCAGGCTTCTTGCCAGCTGTTTGATCTTGTTGACTAAAATTGTTGCAAATTTTCAGCATTTATGGAGGCACTAAAGTTTGTCTTATTTCTCCTCACCATATGAAATAATCTTTCACTGTCACTGTTGCTTATCTACAGCTGAGTAAGGCAGGTCATGTTCAACAAAGAAAGCTCACAAACAATTCTTCAGCATTGGTAGCTTGAAGGACTTGAGTCGCTGGCTTAACGTACTCCAGGGATGAAATCTGATGAGGGTGCTATAACTGTGCTTTTCACATCGTTATGCCACATGCCCACTGGGGCTCGTATCGTTGCTTTGTTACGTGTCTAGGTTCGTACAAAAGTAACAATGAAAAGAGTGAAGCCAAGAAGTTTTGTAAAATTTAACAAAACAATTTATTTCCCTAGAAAAACAAAGCAAAAATGTGAAAAAGAACTTACGGTTTATGAATCAAATCCAAAAATTAATCCAATAATTAAAATAAAAGCCCTATCACTAAAAAGTTCTAATTGAATGAAAGTTCGAATCCCGATAAAGTTCCAAGATGGAAGGCGATGACGTCTTACATAACCTGTTTTGTGTTGTTGTGTCAACAGTTCCTTGTTGAATCACCAAGAATAATGTTCCAGCTTTAGAATTCAGAATAATTTTTAGTAAATGACCTTGTCCAAGAATTCTGATGAGCACAAGTATTTTCCAGGGTAAATATATTATTTTAATTAAAAAAATTCAATTCAAACCGGCAACAACAGAAATACCTTTGAGCCCGAAGGTATGAATTAGGACTAGCTCAAAATCATTACGAATCGTCAATTTTGACCGTAACTAAAACGCAAAAACGGATCACCTGATAGGTCACGTGATCACTTCCTTTCAAGCGATGTAGAAACATTATATGCCAGCTGTCACGTCCGCCATGGAACAATTCTATTGTACTGAACGAATCTTACTATAAGATTCAATAATAAAAATTTTTTAAAACGTTGTTTACTACAGAGCTGAAACTGGCTCCGAATCTAGGTCAGCAAAAGATACAAAGTTTCAAACTACTGACTGTTCATCAGGTCAAAACGAGTTGAACTAAAATTTCCGGAAAAATGTCAAATCCAGTGAATAAAGGTATCATTATAATAACATGTAATGAAATAAAAATAAGAAAAAGGAAATTTAAAACTAACAAACAAGTAATTAAATTACATATACGTAACAGCTTACAATTTAGCTGTCATATTATGTACTATATAATAATTTTACTATATAGTACATGTATGACAGGTAGATTGTAAGCAACAATACGATCCCTTGTGCACATTCACAATTCTAAAATTAGCGGAACACTACTGTGCGAAAAGCATAATGTACATCCATGTCTGATGGCTGAATGCAAGTCCAAGTTTTGGTCTCACCCAATCTATACTTCACTTTTTGTGGGATACAACTCTTTTTCCTTGTAGGTGAAGACATTTGAACTGAAGTGTATCTTCATTACGAAATGGTATTAATCCAGAAGATAAATAAATAGAAAAGAAAGAAAAATGGAACGAAAGAAAGAAGCAATGAAAAGAAAAGAAAAATGAATAAGGTAAAGTAAAACACTCTCTGACGAAATGAACAAAAGTAACTAATGAATGCATGAATGAATAGCTTATCATTTTGTATGTCAGGCAGTTTCTATGGGTGGACGGGATTAAACAATGGAGGCCATTCGAATTTTTCAGAGACTATGTGTGGTTCTAAATTTCCTTCAAGGATACCTGTGTCCGATACTCCTGGGATTATTGAGTCAGTTACTTGTACCAAATTTTGCTTGTTCAGCACTAAATTCTCACATTCCAAGCTTTTAAAGCAAATGATTATTGGCGTACTGTCATTGGTACGTCTGAGGAATCAGCACTCAGCGTCTTCATTTTCGAAGCACATATAAGTAGTGTAGTGGGATAGTTTGGGTCATATGAGGCCAAAGAAGGAAAAACAGCCTGGGACTGTTTGGGTCACAGACTTTTAGGGACAAAAAACAGCCTGGGACTGTTTGGGTCATATGGGAATTTTGTATAGCGACAAGAGGAATGGAACAGGTAGGGTGACGTCACGGTACTGGACACTTGCAACAATGTAGCAAATACCGTGACGTCATGCCACCTGTTTCATTTCTATACAAAGTCTTATGCATTCGCGTTCGTGTCAGTGGATAGTATGGTATGTTTTATATATTCGTTTTTTTTTTTCTTCCATAGATTGATGAACATCAATCTATCATACACAAATTATACAATCGACTAAAAAAATTTTTAGGTAAGAGAATAATGTTTTAGGGAGTTAAATATAAATTATAAACTCGAATAAAAAAAATTTTAGGCAAGAAAGAATAAATCTTTTCGAGGCAGTGGGGTGGCCCTGAAAAGGGCCTTTGGGTTTTATGGTAACACCATTTCGTTAACATAGAGGGCATCGCATAGGTCTTCTTCTCTTCCTCAAACTTCGTCTAACCTCTGGTCCATAAATCAGAACTCGCTTCAGACAACCTTGTCTTTCCACGTAGGTCCTTCTTTTCTAAACGCTTGTCTCTGTGATCCTAATGATTCTCCATGATGATCTCACATACATGGGTAAGTCCGTACGGAAAAACAACGACAATACGAAAGTAGACGATTCTACGTTGGTCTACATCTTCTGACGAGGAACAGGTGAAGGGAATGAAATGAACCGCGTTTATTTATAGTGGAAGACCAGATCGAAACGGATCGAAATTGTTCACCAATCCCAACACGCGTTACAAAATCCAGTCACTTCGCGGAGTCTGTCTCCCAATCCGAAGAGAGCTACCTGTGACGTCACATTCCCTATATAGGTGCGCTAGCGTCTGTGCGCAGTGAATCGATGCGACATTGTATTGTGAAAAATGACTGAAATTAAGAAGACAATGAATTGGGGTGCAAAGGCTGTGGAGACGAGAAGCGATGGCATAGCAGTGGCTACCAAAGTTAACACAGCGCTACTTCCAGAAGAGACCGATTTCAATTGGGATTTAGTGGATTTTCGCTCTTCGCAAGAATTTGTTCCAGTAGCAGTACCTTCGCCACTTTCTCCTTCTTTACCACACGTCGAGGATTTTAAACAAAAACAGAAAGAAGAATTGGAGAACTTTTAACAGCAGCAGAAAGAGGCAGAACAAGCATTTCTCCTTGAACAGCAACAGCGAGAAGAAGAAGAGGCAAGAAGGAAACGACAGGAAGAAGCAGCAGAGAAGAAACAAGGTCTAGGAGAGAAGGAGAACAGTGAACCTCAAACGGTAACGGTACTCTTGGACATTTTGGCCGAGTTAAGAAGCCTGAAACAAATGTATCAGACTTCTTTATTACGACCCAAGAGAAAAAGACCTTCCCGAAGCCAAACAGTCTAACCCTGTTACTACACCGGAGATACCACCCCTAGTGATTTCTACCAAATCATTGACAGGAGCAAGTCCAGAAGTAGGCCTTGGCCGTAGCAAAGGCTTAAGGCAGTTAAAGTTGATTGCTTCTCGTTCCTAAGTTTGTTCTAAGAAAACAAACAAACAACCAACGGTCCTTTTCAGGGCCACTCACTTCTTTCGAAAAGAGATAATATTCATTTTGCCAAAATCAATTAAAACTAAAAAATCCCTTGTTTAACCCTATGATATACGTGTTGTGAGTGCGTGAGTGTAGGTCCTTATTATTCTAAACAATCAAAACCAAGAGACATTTACGTTTTTTTCAGTCTGGTCTATTCTGGTACAAATATTTACAATCCAATATCACAACATAACACAACACTTTAAAAAGTTCATAGACTTCTTCTGTGTCTTTTTTTTCTTCTTTCACTCTCTCTCTCTCTCTCTCTCTCTCTCTCTGTTTTCTGATTTTCTTCACTTTCAAAGTTTTTTCCTCCTCTTCTTCCTCACTTCTTTCTCGTCTTCTTCTCTTCTCTTTCTGAACGTGTCGGGGTTCTTCCTTTGCCGAGGGCACCTCTTTTTCTTCCTCCTCCTCCTCCTGCTCCTGTTCTTTCTTAGGACAGTCTGAAGACCAATTTCCTTTCTCTTGACAATGATAACAGGTATCTTGACTTTTGTCTCTTCTGACACTGGTCTTGCTTTTTTGACGATCTGGACAATCTGTAGCCCAATGCCCTTTCTTCTGACAGATATAGCAAGTATCTTGACTTTTATCTCGAAAGGAGGGAGAGTAGTCCGTCGGTTTGTCTGAAGAAAACTTTCGTATGACACCTCGCAAAGCTCTAATCAGAAGTTCGATTTGTGTGGGTTCTTCCATCGTGCTGGTCGGCTTGAGAGTGAAATGAATACTGAGAGGGAAGTCACCAGCCCTTTATATATGCACTGGTCTGACATGGATATATAGGGGTCCATGGCATTTCAAATGTAGTCATTTGACTTTTTGCAATCAAGATGAAACGATCGCATCATTTTGTAAAGAAAGGAGAAGAAAGTAAGAGGCAGAAACGTGATTTATCGCCTCGCACAGTAGCTGAAGTCTTGGCTCAAATTCATGCCAGCGATTTTGAAGATGAGATGAGTGAACCAGAATCCAGACCCAGAGAGTCTACACCCAGTCAAAGTCCATCACCACCAGTAAACCCTGAAAATTACTACCACATTCGAGAGACGGACAAACGCTCCTCTAGAAAATTTAGAACCACAGCCTACACGTACACTGTAAAGTTTAAAGATTTCAAGTCCGACGTACCGTTGGAAAAAGCAGAGGGGTTCATCACCAATGTGTGGGATTCTTTGTTAACCACACTGAAACAGAAATGCGAAGCCAAAGAAGACGATCGCTTCAGACTTTCCATTCATCACGACAGTTTGAAGTCCCCCGTTTGAATCGAGTTTAGCAGCCCGGCAGAATTGACACACTTCCAAAGTCATGGACAAGATTCAACACGTGCAACAATCCAACGACAAGTTTCACATCACCGACAGAAAAGCGACACTGTTCATGACCCACGTGTCTCTTCCCCAAGGAACAGGACATGGCAAAAAGGTGATCTTGGTAGAAAATCTTCGCATCACCAAAAAGAGCCTCGTTCAAATTAACAACACTCAAGACCAGATGTGCTTAGCCCGTGCCATCGTGGTGGGACGAACGTATGCCGACAAGAACGACACGACAGAATGGAAAAGAGCCAAGAGAAGCAGAACTGCTGTTACAGCAAGCGGGGATATTCAAAGACACACCCTGTTGTATTCCTGAAATGCAAAAGTTGCAAGACGTCTTGGCTCCACGCTACACCTTGAAAGTACACCCGCAAGAAGTGCGCGGACCTCTGTTGTTTCGAGGCAAAAATTTCAAAGACGGAAAATACATTCACGTCTATCATCACGATGAACATTTCGATGCCATTATCACTGCATTTCTGGGATACGGTTATTACTGCGAGAAATGTGACTATGGCTATAACAATCGAGAGCAACACAAGCATTGTGGATCGAAATGTGAGGGATATTTAGCCTCTAAGCCCTGTCTGGACCAAGGACCAAGGACAAGAACGAGTGCATTGCCCAGCTTGTCAGCGCACGTTTGTCAGCCCTTTATGTTACCAACAACATCTAAAGACGCAAGGTTCACAGCAGAAAAGTGCTTGTCAGCTCCTGAGATTGTGCCCTACTTGTGGACAAGGCATACGTACCAATAATACCAAGGCGCACGTCTCTTCAGGAAAGAAACGATGTCACATTTGTCGCCAAATCGTGGACTTGGAACACCAATGCTACATTCAGAAATACCAATCCAAACATGAAGAAGACGATAATGACCAGAAGAAAGGCAATTTCATCTTTTTCGATTTCGAATGCATGCAAGAGACTGGCATTCACATTTCTAATTTCTGCGTGTCTTATTGAGCGTGTGAGAAGTGCATCCAAGAGCCTATCTTTACTCATTTCCCTCACTGTAGCAAGATTCCTGGAGGACGTGAAAAAGACTTTCGTGGACCGAACACGCTGAATGATTCAGCCCAATGGATCTTACACCCTATCGACGAGACGTGGAGCCAAGAAGACATCGAACGTTACGTTTATTGTCATCGCTATGCCACGGTGATGGCTCACAATTTCTCGGGATACGATGGGCAGTTTCTTTTGAGATACTATACGGAACAAAGTACCGAACGTCCTAAAGTGACTTTGAACGGAGCTAAAATCATTTCCATGCAAGTGGGACAAGTACAGTTTAAAGATTCGATGAGTTACTTGGCCATGCCTTTGAGTAGCATGCCTAAAACGTTTGGAATGACAGAAATGGCCAAAGGCTATTTTCCGCACTTTTTCAATACCGAAGCCAATCAACACACCGTTCTACCTCATTTCCCCGAGACTCACTACTACGACCCCGACAACATGCCTACCGAACAACGAGAAGCTTTCTAAGCATGGTACCACACTCACGCCTCGGACCCTTTCGATTTTCAGGAAGAAATGCTAAAATATTGTCGTTCCGACGTGGACATTTAACGGCGTTGCTGTGGAAAATTCCCGAATTATTCCTGGAGCACGGAGGGATCGACCTTTTGAAAGAAGCCTGCACCATTGCCAAAGCGTGTTATTTAGTGTACCGCCAACGATTCATGCCCGAAAATACCCTAGCTGTCATCAGTCCTTAAACGACCAACTTTGTCAAACGCCAATACTTGGTCAAAGTTCTATGCTGTTTACATTACTAGAGCGACAAGGAAGACAAATGGATCCAACACGCTCGCAACGGAGGAAACGAAAAAGCTATCGGAAGGTATTCAGTGGATGGTTGGGACTTAGAAAATCCCAAGATCGTGTGCGAGTTTAACGGGTGCTTATTTCACGGATGTCATATCTGCTACCCTCAACGTAAAACTAAAAATCAGTTTTTTACAACGAACCATGGAAGATTTGTACCAGGCCACTTGTGAGCGGCGATTGAAGTTAGAAGAGCAAGGATACCGAGTGGTAGAAATCTGGGAACTCGAGTACGATCACCGTTTGAAAACCTATCCCGAGTTTAAGCGTATCGTGGAAAGTTACAAGCTGGTGGACCCACTGAACCCAAGGGACAGTTTGTACGGAGGACGGACGAATGGCACCTGTTTGCTATACCAAGCCGACGAAGAGAAAGGAGAAGAAACCAAATACTTGGACGTGTGTCCGCTGTATCAAAACGTGTGCAAATACTATCACTTTTACCGCAGGGCACCCGCAATTACTGACGGAACACATAGACGTGGACAACATTCGATAATACGAAGGATTGATCAAATGTAAAGTCTTGCCTCCCACGTACTTGTACCATCCCGTTTTACCTCACCATTGCCAAGGAAAACTGATGTTACTTGTGCCGAAACGTGCAACCAAGACCAACCTTGTCAGCACACACAGGAAGAACGCGCCTTGACGGGAACGTGGGTCAGCGTGGAATTGTTCAAAGCTCTGGACTTGCAATATCAACTGTTAGAAGTGTACGAAATTTACCACTTTCCCAAGACAGAAAAATACCACAAGGGCGACAAGACTCAAAAAAGCATTTTCTCAGACTAAGTGAATGCTTTTTTGAAACTGAAACAAGAAGCCAGTGGCTATCGTTCCTGGTGCTACACTCCCGAAGACCAAAAGAAATTCAAAGAGAAATCCTGGGAGCAGGATGGCATCACTTTAGACAAACGAAGGAAGGCGATCGTTTGCCAAAGTGATGTTAAATTGTTTGTGGGGCAAAATGGCACAACGACCGTGTTTACTCAAGACGGAGTATCTGACAGAACCTTCTCGCTACTTCCAGATGATTCACAAAAAAACCAAATACATGAAACACGTGGACGTCGTTCGTGAGGACTTGATCCTAGTCAATTACGAAGAAGAACTGGACTTTGTAGAAGCCGACGAATTTGAAAATGTCATCATTGCGGCTTACGTGACAGCCCATGCTCGTTTAAAACTACGAAGCTATAGAACTGTTAGGAGATCGTGTGCTGTATTTTGACACGGAGAGTTGCATTTACATCGATAGTCTGGGTCAACCTCACCCTGTCATCGAAGGAGACCGTTTAGGAGCCTGGACGGACGAGCATCCCGACGACAAGTTTCTAAGTTTTGCAAGTGGCGGTCCCAAAAATTACGGCTACTAATACCGAGACCCACAAGAAGTACACACGAGTGTAAAGTGAAAGGATTGACTCTCAATTATCGTACCAGTCGATTGGTGAACTTTTGCGTATTGAAAGAAGCATTGCAGTCTGGACAGGATGGAAATTTTAAAGTGACCACCCACGAACCGCACAAGATTGTACGTTTACCCACACACCAAATCGTTAGCCGGCCCTTGGAAAAGTCTATCAAATCTTATACCAGAAGCGAGTACGGCTTCCCAAATCACTTCACTTTACCGTACGGTCACGACGATATTGGTCAGCATATAAGAAA
This sequence comes from Megalonaias nervosa, assembly GCA_016617855.1. Lineage (NCBI taxonomy): Eukaryota > Metazoa > Mollusca > Bivalvia > Unionida > Unionidae > Megalonaias > Megalonaias nervosa. The sequence goes on along the minus strand of JAECUM010015967.1, from coordinate 59,317 downwards.
GACAAAGTTCAAGACCGATAGTTCATTGTGAGTACCATTGCCAGGCGAGAAAGATGAATCCTTTCAAACAGGAAGTATCAAGCAAGAGCAAACTCGAGTGAGATGCTGTGCCTTGCGATGGCAGGGATGCAGTACGCTATGACCTTAGCGATTCAGTACCACATCATCATGGGAACTTTGCTATAACTACTACTACCATACCTACCATGGAAAGCCGTGCTGTGCGTGCAAACTTGACGCATACGAAAGCGATGCCACTCGTTATCGTACACCTTTTCACTTTACTGGTTTTCATGGTGGATGTCATCATTATGAAACCATGCAGCTACCACCCTACGGATATCATGTAAAACTAAGCAAACTCCTACATATTTCACCGTACCCTCATCGAAATGAACCTGTGAAAGACGAATATTCGTTCCTTGTGCGTTTGCCTGAATACTGCGACTATGAAAGTCGGATCCAAACCTTCCGAGGAAAATGGCCAAAATATCTGGGAGGACCTAACCCCGAAGAATTAGCTAGAGCTAGATTTATCTACTTGGGCGAAGGGGATAAAGTCAAGTGCTTCAGTTGTGGTGTGTCACTTCACGAGTGGGAGAAGAAAGATTGCGCTTACCTGGAACAGGATCGATGGTCTCCAGATTGTCACTACCTACCTTTAGTGGGACCTCGTCATTGAAGTGGGCATACCATGTCGTGTAAGAAACCAGCTACGTGGCTAGGAGTCAAACGTTAGACAACCCCTAGACAAGTATTTAAACCCCATTTGAAAAATAATCTTCAAACTTTACCAAACGAATTGCAAGGGAAGATCTACAAGGAAATTTGGCTGGGACTTGCCAGAGCCAAATCTCAATTTGTGACTGTAGACGTTTTATGTCGAGAAATTCACAAGAGGAAATTGACAAAAGTCAACAAACAAGTCAGATTTCTCTGGATGAAGTGTGCGTTCATCCTAATATTCCGCTTTAGACCATTTACATTTGAAGATTTTATTGACATTCTTGACCGATTCCTGGAATGGCAGTGGTCAGAAATTACTCACTTTGTCCGTTACTTTCGCTCTAGGAGAAGTGTTTGACTGACATGGTCATGGATACTTTACAAGAGAACATTTGTGGTTTGCCTGTGGAATTAAGAGAACGCATTTACCGAGAGTTCGTCAAAATACAAGTGAAACGCAAAGAACCATTGCATCCGTTACTTCACCGATGTTTGAACCACTGGTACCTAAATGCTATAAGAGGACTGATTCTGATGAAAGTGTTCCAGTGGTCAGACATTGATGAATCGCATGAGATGCATAAATTTTTGGATGCCACTCATTGAACTTACAAGGTGATCCCAATACACCGAATTCCAACGGACGAGTTAGAGGATTACAAGAAATCTTTACAAGAACAATTCTTCCTAGTTCAAGAGGACACTTCTGTGCGACGTGTGGTGTGTGAGTTAGTGACTAGCCGTTTTTGGTACGGTACTAAAATAAAATCGAGGCTGTTCAAAAAGTGCACTTATTACCTTACACCAAAGAGGGTATAAAAACGGACTACCATGCCACGACCTTTATCATTCGTGATACAACAGATTCCGTGGAAGGAAATTAATGACACTATTCAAACGGTGGAGGATTACGATCGCCTATTACGAGAACTGTGTCCATTGAATTGGTGTTGACGTGTAGTGTGCGTCTTAGTGACTTGCTTTCTGGGATTTCGTTTACCAGTCGATTCTTTGTGGACTCTTTACGAACAGTACATACCACTACAAAAAGCATGAAAGTGTTCCCTTTAAATGTACACGAGAGACTCATTCTGCTTAACGCTTTGCGCTTTCATCTTGATACTTCTCAGCCTCTACGGGAAAACAAGATTCGTCAATTTTTAGGTACTGAAGATGTGTACGACGACGTGTGTGTAGCTTGTGACTTACACCCTCACTGGAAAGATGTACGTGACTGGAAAAGTTGGGATTTTGAGGCTTGGACAAAAGAAGTGGCACACTATGCAAAAGATTTGTAATCCTAAAAAATTTAAACGTTCAGTGAAAAAAGTAACTTTTAAACCAGTGTTAGTGACAATGCCAGAAGAAGAAGTCGTGACCGATGACAACCACTCTCTTCAGGACAGGACCGTTATCGACATCCCCGAAAGGCCATTCCGGGAGGACTCTTGTGTGACCGTGCCAAGGAGTGTAGAGACTCTAAGAACATTACACCCTACCCCTACGATTTCACCTCTTGATCACCACAAATGTTGTACAGAGACTTGTTTATATTCCACTATGATGGTTTTGATGTGTCTTTTATTCATGTACTTAAACATTTGGCTTTTATGTATTTTTGTCTTTCGTGTTGTTCACAATTAAAGATGACAATAAACGTGTCCTAAAAAGAGTATTAAAACTCTTGTGTTCTCTGTCCTCGTGTCAAAAGTGACATTTCTTACACTACTATGGCTACCTCTACTGTCTCTGCTCCCTCTTCCTCCACTGTCAAAGTCATTCACGAACACGTAGATCGGACTAGTTGGGAGGCCTTGTATCTTCGCCATCCCTTTAACATGCCCATTGCCGAACCTAGCGGTTCAGGCAAAACCGAATTTGTCAAATGTTTGATCGAACATAAACATCATTTGATCTATCGCCCACCTCAACAAATCGTGTGATGCTACAAAGAGCGTACAGCCTTCTGCGAGAAAGTCAAGGCGATTCCATCGTCTTTGTGGAAGACATTCCTGGCGAGGACGACTGGATCGTGACTGACCCTAGTCAAACTCATTTGGTTATTTTTGACGACATGTTAGGAGAAGACGAAGAAGATATTAAACTCTGGTTTACGCGCAAAGGGCATCATCGTAATGCTAGTGTCATTTACATCACCCAAAATTTATTTCAACAAAGTAATGCCCATCGTACCATCAGTCTCAATGCTCATTACGTGGTGTTGTTTAAAAACCCTAGAGATAAATCGAAAGTACAAGTCTTAGCCAAACAGTTAGGAACGTCTTGGCTGACTCATGCGTACGACGATGCCATTCAAACCTCACACGCTTATTTACTCGTGGTTTTAAAACCCACCACTCCCGATTATTTGCGATTTCTTACCCATCTGTTTCACCACTGGTGCCAAGACGGAGGGCCTGTCGTGTACATGTCACCTTCGTTGATTTACCACAACCACAATCACCAAAAAAAGTCTATGAAACCCTCGGTCACTTTGGATCTGTCTCACACATTGTCAACATGACGTCCCTTCAGTCTCATCTTCCCATTTAATTGATTCGTGCCTTGTACGGTATCAGTCGCGAAACAAATCCACAAATACGTGCTCGTGTCTTAGAGTCTAGTCTCAAAGACGTCTTACGATGGTTTACGGTGACAGCACGTCAATTACTTCAAGGCATCATTCAGATTCCACATCAAACCAAACGTATTTTTTGAGAGAAACAAAGTAGCTTTGACGCAGCTAGCCGATCCTCGCACTGACACTCAAACCAAGAAGCAAATCATTTTGAAACCTGGAGGAAGCGGTTCTCTAGGAGGTGTCATCATTCGTTCCCTCTTAAAATGGGGTCCTAGTGCTCCCAAAGTTGTCCCCAAGAAAAAAGCCACGCCCAAACGTACCCAGAAGAAGAAGAAAAAGAGCAACGGTGTCAATACCAGGTCACAGCCTCAGAAAAAGAAAAAGAAAAGTCAACAGAAAACAGCTTCTTCCCACAAGAGTGTCTCCAAAAACTTCTCCTCCAGCGGTGACACCCTCTTCCTCTTTAGCGGCAGTGGCCGCTGCTCACAAAGTACCTGCCCCCAAAATCAAAGTCCAAGAGAGAACGGGTGTGTTACAGAGTTTACTGGATTCGTCCAAGCAAGAACTGTCCCGATTTAGTCCGTTGCGAACTCCTCCACGACGTGTGTTGCCTGTCATCAAGTTGATAAGACGTAAAGACAATCAGTGGCGACGCGTTCCAGTATGAAAAGACCTGAGGCAAACGATAGGTTTAGTGTTGCTGTGCTCCTCAACGCCCAAAGATGGCCCCACCAAGAAGTGCACACCGTCACCATCGTCGTTCTTCTGTCCAAAAAGGAAAAGGACAAAGAAAACGACAGTTACGTCATCCAAAAAAACCACTTAGTCAAACATCGACGTCACACCCAGAAAAGACACAATCGTTCAAGGAAAAGAAGAAGTCACCAAAAAGGAGGATGGGTGACTAGTCTTTTATTACCAGGCTTGATCAAAACTCTTAAATCTATTTAAATCTATGACCACTTGCCAAAAACGAAAGGACACATGTGAAGCCATGGACTTTAGTGTATGTTGTGCACCAAAAGATGTCTCCTCATTGTCGTTCTCCTGTCCAGAAAGGAAAAAGAAAAGGACAGTTTCGTCATCCGAAAAAACGCTTGGCCAAACACAGACGACACCCCCAGAAAAGACACACTCGTCCAGAGATAAAGAGGAGCCACCAAAGAGGAGGATTCTTTGGCGATTTTGGAAAACACATCGTCATCTTTCTGACGAAGCGATAGTCCCCAAAAAAGGATAAAAGACCGTGTGACAAGTCATAGACGTTAGTGTATTTTCTGCTGTGTGCCAAGGAACCAACGAACCAACCGAGAAAGATGTCACCCCAAAAAAGACATTCCTCTTCTACCCCGAAAGGAAAGAAAAGGAAAGGACTGCCACCTCGTTTAGCCAAACATTGGGACATGATGTCCATCCTGTCCAAAGTTCCTCCACCCATGCGAAAAAAAAATCATTCAACCTGCCTCCAAAGACGTCATCGATACCGTGTGCGAATGTGGTCTGAATGTCTTGAAAGGCACGATACCTTTGACTAAACATCAGAAAAAGTGCTTAGCCAAACATCGACACGTTCTTCGCCAAATGGTCCAAAAGAAAATGCCCATTCGTCAAAAGAAAAAGATGTTGGTGCAACGCGGAGAAAATTTACCCTTTTTGCCCATGTTGCTGAAAGGAGTAATGGGAACAATAGGAGGACCCTTGCTGAAAGGAGCATTTGGAAACATCCTGGGAGGATGAAGATAAAAAGGTCCAAGAAGATAAAAGGGACCTTTGGAGTCAAAAGATCTCAGACGTGATCCTTGAAATTAAATGGAAGGACAAAAACTGGCTTTAGTGCCTTACAAACGATGGATGGAATACCATCGTTGGCAAGAACAACGGACCCCACATTTACCTCCCAATCCTCATTTGACCGAGATGTCCCAGTTACAACACGAATTGCAGTCATTGATGGATCGCAGCGATTTGTCAGAAACGGAAAAATCTCAACGGTATGGTCAATTGTTGCAACGACAGCAACTCTTTCACCAGAAAGCTTTAGACGAAACAGCTCTACCCACTCTGAAAGATTTTAAGGCCTTGATGAAAAGTCCATCACCACCACCACTAGCCCCAGTAATCAAGACAGAACGTCCACCACCACTAGTCCCAGTGATCAAGACAGAAAAAGAAACAGAGCCTCAAACTCCACCAGAAAAAGTACGCAAGTTAACAACACCACCTACATCCAGAATTGGTTGGATTAAAAACATGATGGCTACCCCTTCTTCCTTTCAAAGTGATTTCTGCCACGAATGCTGACGAGGAAGGTAGAAACACCTATCATGTTCACCGCAAATTTGTAAATCCTCACTATTTGCCCGTCAGTAAGTAGTATTTCGACACTGCCACCATTACTATAAAAGGGGATCTGGGACAAAATATTCCATTCACCAAAGGGAAAGTCACAGTGAAACTCCATTTTCGAAAACGATTACTCTAACCTTTTGTCAGTCATGTATCCTGTGTACCAAGGAGTCGCTCGACAGCGAGGACATGGTTTAGGTGATATGCTAAAATCAGCCTTTCTTACAGTGGTTCCCGTTTTGAAACCGATGGTGACACGGGAATTGCACGCCTTGAAAGATGCCGCGTTGACGCAATGTAAAGAATTTCTCCAAAATGTCATCATTGACAAACAAAACCCAAAAGAAGCATTCTTGAGAGCAGGCAAAAATGTCTTGCTTCAAACGGGTAAAGACATTTTAGACCGACGAGAAACTCCTATAAATGCCCTGGGCGATGGCGAGTCAGGCATTCCTGCTTCCCTGACGCCACAGCAAGGACAAGGCAGAAAAAGACGACGAAGTCACCCCTTGAGAGGACTTCACACCCCTAGAGCTAGAAAGACTAAGGAAAGAAAAACCGTCCGAGAGTTAGACGTTTTTGATTACTAAATCAGAGAAAATGATGCACCGAGAGTCTTGCGCTTGTTCCAAGTCGGAACTGGATATGTTTGCCATGCCACCCACCATGATGACGATGCAAGAATCCCAATGGGTCGAATTTCATCGCGTCTTCTCTTTGACGGATTCAGCTCCCATCGAGTTTGAAATCAAAGGACAACCCGAAGATTACATCGATCTGAATAGCACTTACTTGTACCTAAAACTCAAAGTGATCACAACCAACAACTCCAATCCGGGTGCCGATGCCAGAGTAGCTCCCGTCAACAATTTCATGCATTCTTTGTTCATTCAAGTGGATTTGTACTTGAATAACAAACTGGTCAGCAGTCGTATGGATACTTACCCTTACCAAGCGTATCTAGAAAATCTCTTGACGTACGGAAAAGAGGCCAAGAATACTCATCTGGATGCTTGCGTGGTATGGAAACCTGACACCGCAGGTGAAGAACTTTTAACGACACAGCCCTGACAGCCGATGACAATCCTCACAATGTGGGTTTTAAAGACATTCGAAAGAAAATCCCGCAAGGTCGTAGTTTAGAACTGATGGATCTCTTGCATTTGGACATGTGGATACAAGACAAGTATTTGCTCAACGGAGTGGATATTCGCCTGAGACTCAATCGCAGCAGTGTCGCTTTCCATTTGATGGCTCATGCCAACTGGTACAAAACCATCATCCAAGAAGCCAGACTTTACGTACGTCACGTAGAAGTGTTACCAAAAGCGGGAAACGACAACAGTCAAACATTGAGCAGATCGACCACCAAGTATCCGATACGACGTGTAGAAGCGAAAACATCCACCACTGCTACTGGACTCTGATCCAAGACTGAAGATCATCTGTTCCAAGGACAGTTACCCAAACGTTTAATCGTTGGCATCGGCAGTAATTGCAGCCCTCAACGGAGCCCACGATCCAAATCCTTTCTAGTTTAAGCACTACAGAGTGTCCAAGATCGAAGTCAGTCGCGATGGCAAGATCTTGTGTACCAGACCCTTCGAACCTAACTTTGCCCAGAAAAATTACTTGAGATCGTACTTGTCCCTGTACGAAGCTACCGGACAACTAGGAACCAACACCAGTCACGGCATTTCGTACGAAGATTATGTAGGAGGTTACACTTTGTGGGCCTTTGATTTCACTCCAGACCATGGCAGCGACGAGGGACATTTCCACCCTATAAAATCCGGTCAACTGCGTGTGGAACTTTAGTTTGCAGAAGCTCTCACCGAGACGGTCAACGTCATCTTGTATGCCGAATTCGATAATACCACAGAAATCAACAGTTTGAGAGAAGTCATTCTAGACTATTAGAAACAATGGAAGACTCCTATCCCTCATTGAACGATAGAGAATCTTTGGAAATGGAATGGGATGATAGCGTGAAAACAGAACCCCAAGACCAAGACAAAGAGGACGAGGTAGTGGTCAAGTCCAGATGGCCAGAACAAGAACAACATTTAGTGTCCTGTTTTGCTAAACACCTGGCGGATAAAATTACGGAATTGACCAAGAGAGATTGTTATGGATGTCAAAACGATCATCCCAGTCAAATTCAACACGATAAATGTCTGGGAATGAGTCAAGAAGAAAAATTGAACGAGTATCTGGACGAAGCTTGGAGTCTCATCTCAGAAGAAGCAGTGTTGCATGAGTGGTATAAAGGCTTGCGTGATCATTCCTGCCCTCCATTGACTACTCTAGAGATCTATCGCATCGAATCTCTCTTAGCCCAGAGTTGGGAGACAAGGCGAAGAAACGGCTACTTGACAGAGCGTTTCAAACAAAAAGTCAGAATTGAATTGATGACTTATCATTACCTGTGAAAAAAAAAAAAACAACACAACAAGAAAAAAATGGATACCTGGGAACTTTATTACCTTTTGAACAATAGTTCGTATACTGCTTCTTGGAATCCTGTCGTGTGCACTAAAGATGAACTACCTCATCGCAAACCTCAAGACCATCAAGCTTATGTCATCAACACGGACAACAGTCATCTCCCAATAACTCAATGGGTTGCCGTCTACTTCCCTCAAGAGGATTGTGTGGAATATTTTGATTCGCATGGATTACCCCCTTTGGAAGACGACATCATTGACTTTATGAGAAGAAATGCCCAGACGACACGATATAATAATATGAAATTACAAGGAACATATTCCATGGTGTGTGGACAATATTGTGTGTATTTTCTTCATCAGCACAGTCTTGGATATCCTTTAGAACATTTAGTGACTTATTTTGATCGTAACTCTTCTAGAAATGATGAGAAAGTAGATCGATGGTTTTGTGACCATTATGGCTATCTTTTGTCTTTAGCTAGGAAAGGTAGTTTACATCAATGGCCTCATGACTTCCATCAATGGAAATCTCACATGATTTCACAACGTTGTCAACCTTGTCAAAAATAATTTGTTTGATAGTATTGTTACTTGTTAATTGATACTTGTTAGTTGTTTGTTGAATAAGAAAATATTGTGTTTTGAAACAAAATTTGTCTGTCGTTTGTTTTCAAAAGAAAAAGACTGTGACTATATGCTCTTTGATTTCTCTCTATCCCTGACCATGACATTCGCTATCATAACTTTCCGACACTAAAACCGAGTAGGGATGTTTTCTATCGCGTCCGCGTTTGAACCATAAAAAGCGGGATGGTCTCCAGTCTGGCCATCCATCTCTTCCCGTTTGTGTGGATAGTATATATGGTATGTTTTATGTGTTCTCGTTTGTTTGTGTGGATAGTATCTATGGTATGTTTTATGGATTCGCGTTCTATTCAGTGGATAGTATATATGTGTGTGTTTTATGCGTTCTCGTCCGTTTGTGTGGATAGTAGATATGGTATGTTTTATGCGTTCTCGTTCATTTGTGTTGATGGTAGATATGGTATGTTTTATGGATTCGCGTCCGTTGGTGTGGATAGTAGATAATATGTGAAGTGAGTGCAAGGGATGTTTTCGTCCACGTCCGTGCTTGACGTATATAACGCAGAACGCTAGTCAGTCTGGCTACAGACGTTGACTTGTCAACACCTATCAAGATGGAAGTATTTAACCAATTAAAAGACAGTTGGTATTGGATGATGGATGGACTGGATAGGTTTAAAAAGGAATGGAGGTTCCCAGGCAGCCAAGACTTGGTGACCAGACTGAAAGTAGCCAGTTTTGAATTACAAGGAATGATAGTGGAGGAAGCGGAGAAGTTGAGACGCTTCATACAAGTTAAATATGTAAGAGTGGGAACTTTGAAACAGGTGATTGATATTGTTATAGAAGTCAGATGTTATTTGGAAGACATATTCCATTTAACCGAGTGGCCTTCTGTCAAGAAAGGCTTAGACGGCTTCAAGAAAGGAGAAGAGATTATGAAAAAGGTAATGGGAGAAGAGGTGAAGAAAATAAAAGAGATATGGACAAAAGAGAGAAAGGAGAAGGAAAACCAAAGAAAAAAAGAAAGAGGACTTTGAAAGACTGAACATTAACTGGATGAAAATAAAGAAAAAATTTAGAGACATGGGACATCAAGACTGGATTCCAGACGAAGAAAAGAAAAAGACGAAGAAAGGAATCATTGGAAAATTAAGAAGCTGGTGAAAGAACTGGAGACAATAGATGCAAAAACCAAAGGCCCTTTTCAGGGTCACTTCCTATGCCTCGAAAACATATTTATTCTCACTTTGCCATATATGTGTTATCTATGTGTTATATATGTCCTATGTCTATGTCTCTCTATTGTATTTGTCTCTCCCTAGAGTAGCTGCGCGTATTCAGGTCAGCCACTTGCTACATTGTTGCAAGTGTCCAGTACCGTGACTTCACCCTACCTGTTCCATTCCTCTTGTCGCTAACAAAATACCCATATGACCCAAACAGTCCCAGGCTGTTTTTCCTTCTTTGGCCTCATATGACCCAAACTATCTCACTACACTACTCATATGCGTTCATCATCGCACGTACACAACTAACGATCATCCAGATACAAGTTTGTATTTGAGACAACCCTATCCATTTCATCTGTATAAATTAGCACGGTGTCATTTTCAACTTCAAAAGCCGAATCCACAATCAAGACTTGTCACATGTACTTTATTGAACGATATATACTTGCGTTTTTGTACATGAACCAGGAGCACTTGTCATCTACCACCTATGAGTCGATTTTTAAATGACTTGTTTCTAAATTGGACCAAATATGATCTAGAAGGTTAGACAAGGTCAAATAATCTACGTAAACGGGTACACCTATTTTGCCCATTATTCCAGATGGCAGATAATTTTATCGCTAGTCGTGCATTCATTCGGAATGTTCATAGATAAGGGGGTGTCGATCACTTTACACTTAGAATCACGCCTTGTAGGTTCTGAACACAAGGTTACAGGATAGAATTTTAAACTGTACTATCAATCTAGGCAAGATAATTCATATTTAAATAAGAAAAAGCCTGAATTGCATTTCATTGGCTAAGGTAAGACCACAACACAGACCTCAAATTATGACAAAAATTATAGTAAATTTAATACTATGCATATTCGTCCGTCTGTCTCACCAGCATGGTTATATGATAGATCCTCCTCAACGCTCAAGCATATGGAGAGAGGGCCATCCGAATGTGACGGAAATTAACTACACGGATAACGAGCTATTCTGCGGTGGATTTTCAGTAAATAACCAACTCTATGTTTGTAAATTTTACAGTATGAACTAGATTTTATTAATGAAACCAGACGATTTGTATGATTATCTGGACTTACTTCATATGTTTGCAAGTGAATACCCATGTTTGTTTTATAATGTGTATGACACATATTTCTATATTTCCATCACCCCAAATCTCCTAATTTTAAGAAGTGCTGAATAGTTATACTTATTTTTAACTTGTCGCTAATGTATTATTTCCATGAATGTTCTTGTTTTCTTATTTCCCCTATGTTTTCTCTAACCTTTTCAAATTATCGAATAACAGCGACAATGGGATGTCAACGATGGAAAATGTGGCACATGTGGCGATCCATACGACGGACCACAGGAGAACGAAGCTGGTGGTCGTTACGCAAAAGGCATAATTGTTCGTACTTACGAAAAGGAAGCAGTGATTGATGTAAAAGTACAAATGACTGCAGTTCACTTGGGCTGGTTTGAATTCAGGTATTTAAATTGATTCATAAAATTGTTATTTCCTTATAATGTGAGTTTATTAAAAGCATAATTCACAGGTCAACATACAGAAAAAAGTCATTGTTCAGCGTTTATTCAAACATTTTCTTATAGATCTCGTAAAGTTATCGTTTCTTTTCTTTGTTTCATTTAAAACGTTTCACATTTCATTTTGTTCTAGAAATAGATGTTTTTATTCGTCAAAAATAACCGTCTTTTACCTTAGCAACGTACTATAATAAAACGAAAATTAATGAATTCAAAACGTTTTACTTCTGTGTGCTTCTCACGAATTGTTTAATGTTAATATTTAACATGTTTAACTTTATACTAGATGGGCTTTACACGCTACTACTATTAAAGCAATAATGTGCTTCCGAATTAAGCGCAATATCCGCAATGCCAGTATTGAGATAATTACGCCTAGTCCCAAATTAGCATTATTACAAAGTGATTTAAAAGTCCCAAATTAGCATTATTACAAAGTGTTTGCATAGTCCCAAGACAGGAACATTATATGCATACTAAAGCGATGAATCAAATAAGCAAATCCAGCAAGAACAAAGTAATAATTATTATTGACACTGTTTAAGTGATAAAAATCAGGCCGACATTAAATTGGTTGATTCGATACGTCAGTTTAAGCATGACTTTTTCAACATGAATCGTTCATTTCAGTTCTGTCTGTCTATTTTTCTTTCTTTCGTTGACAATGCTTTTCGCCTTTTATTTTTACACTAGGTAGGCAAAATATTTGTATTACTGTGGTTATTTATAATGTTAAGGCAAAAGCAAATGTTTACAGAGGCCATGAATAAACATCGATTAAAATAATTATAGTTGTTGGGACGTTTTTAGTATTTATGCAATCTTGTGTTTTTCAAGGACCTTATTGTACATGTAGATCATTTCATTAATAATAATAATAATAATAATAATAATAATAATAATAATAATAATAATAATAATATCTTCTTCTTCTTCTTCAAAATATTCTTTCGTGTCTTCAATCTAGGATCTGTCCACATAATGATGTGAAGACACCCGTGAGTCAGGCATGTTTAAACCAAACGCTCCTCTATTTGCCGAGTGAAGAAGGTACTAGGTACAGTATGAACAACAACAACTTTATTGGCTTGCACACAATAAAAATTCAGCTACCAGCGAACATGAAGTGTTCCCAGTGTATTATTCAATGGCATTACAATACTGGTAATTTTTTAATGAAATTGCATTTTCTTCGTATTTCTTTGTCTGTATTCTTGTGAAGTTTCACTGCAAGAAGATAAATTTTACAAATTTCAGAATTAAGACTGTCTGGTATGACTCAGCGAAATCTCCATTTCCCTAAATTTTTCATCTTATTCGAAAATATAAATTGATAGCAGTATTTCACAGACGAAACAAAGGATTATAAATCTGATAAAGAATACGTTTCATATCTCTCTCTCTCTCTCTGTACATGTATAGACAAATAAATGTAACAGCTTTTCTCACACCCATCGGCTTAAATGCATGCAAAGGCGAAGACAATGTAAACCAAAATGTATTTATATTTGTTCAAATTCTTAAAATTCATTTTTCCAAAGTACATCTAATGAAGATTTTGAGAAATGCATTTAACATGTAGAAACAACATGTCGTTTTATTATTACTTTTTATATTTAAAATCGCAAACGTTTACTTAAGAAAATCTTTCATAAAGAGTGAAAAATATTGAGTGTTATCCCCCATACCGCATCTATATGGTTGACACTCGCATACAAGGGTCAGAATGGTAGGTGGTCTTTTCAGTATAAGGAGACTTTGACTTATTTTTATTCATTTCAGGCAACTCATGGGGCTGCGAGCACGATAAGTGCGGTTTGGGACTTGGAAAACAGGAAACTTTTGTCAACTGTGCCGATGTTGCCATCGTCGATACGTCATTACTTAGGACATCAGTTACACAATCATCTATACCAAATTCAGTTACGTCAACTCAAGTGTCATCAACAGTGTCATCGACAATCTCTATGACATCTTTCCTAACAAAAAATTCCTCGATCTCTACAGACAAAATGTCTTCTTCGGCATCTTCAGTTACCGCAATAAACAGTGCTATAAATACAACAATAGCCACAACGACATCTTCTGGAAACAAGATCTGTACAATGGGTAACATCATCAGTTGTTCCGGAGCTGGACTGTATAAAAGCTTACCTAACATGAAAACTTGGTGTCTAGCAAACTGTAAAGGAGGTTTTTGTCCTTCCACTCACTGTAAGTGTCAATGTTAACTCCCGAATGACTATGTTTATAGGTATAAGTCTATTGGCCAAATGTATCTTTGGGATACAGTGAGAAATATATACACTGCTGTTGAATTGTACACTATCAGAAGAACCTTTGTCGAACCAATACACTTTACTATCGTGTCGTTTTGGTTTTTTTTTTTTACTTTGGTAATATGCTATTTCATTTCTGTTAAGACAAATAATCGCCTTTTTGAAACGAAATATGGAATTCCCGGTAAAATGACTTTCTTTGGGTCGTGAAATCTTTGAAAAAAAGAACTGAAACGACGATTATTCTTTTTATGAGTGAAAACCACGCAAAAGTACAGAAAACAATGTACTGCTTTGTGACCAGATATTCGTACGTATTATTCAGTATTATAGACAGGTAAACATAAAAGTATCTTGAGTCAGGAAATCTGAAAAGACCTATTGACCCATGGTTTAATTTTTAAGTTAGTTAATTTTAAAATTTATATATTTTCTTTTATTTTACATACCAAAACTATTACCATTCTTATCAAGTTGCAAGAATATCATGGCCATTAAATTTATAGAAATTTGGTTGACTCATTTTAAACAGGATGTGTGACATACCTAAGAATACAAGTATACATGCTCGTTTCACTACTTGAGACTTCACACACACACACACACACACACACACACACACACACACACACACACACACACACAGATGCACGCACACACACAGATGCGCAAACACATTCTTCTGTCGAAGAGGTTTTGTGAAAAAGATTTATCTGGAAACCTAGATATCATATATATTAATTTTTTTAATGCAAATAACACTTATTTTGGGCATACAATAATAAATAATAATAATAATAATGATAATAATAATAATAATATAATAATAATTAATAATAATTTTAATTTTATCCTTATAAGCTTCGTCGTCGTTGTCATCATTATCATCATCAAACATCAGTTTGTTGAGATATGTAATATATATTTTATTATATTTCATTTCAAATGCCTTAAATATGACAATAGTTTCTGTTTAGTTTACAAGTTCACTAAATTTAAATATATTTGACCTTTCTAATATTTCTTATCGATGTGCTTAATATGATACTCTTTGCACAACTGTATCTCTATAATATCATTCATCCGTCAGTGTAATGTACACAGAATATAATTTTTCTTCAGTTGGTTTGTACGTTTTTGACGTAACCATACGTACACTATGGATCGAGGTATATGCGCGTCCTCTCTGTTTAGTATAAAGGTGTCAACTTATCGATATATACTTTCAATTTTATATTTTACATTTGGAACTAGAAATTTAGTGGGCTGTGCATATAGCGGAATATTAAGTCCTGCTTGCTTACTGAGTGAGTTCTGGTGAATCTCAGGCCGGATCAGGTCAACCTTATGGCGTGGGTTTTTTTCTCCAAAATTTCAAAAAGGCCCCTGACTTTCCTCGAAAGGGTACCAAAGCAAAAGTCTATGTGTCTATTTACTCAGAGTATGTATAATACCCAATACAATTGCGCAGTAATAAAATGATGGTTAAATTTCAAATTTCAAGTGACAAGTGACTATGTGTGTGTGTGTGTGTGTGTGTGTGTGTGTGTGTGTGTGTGTGTAAGGTGTTATTTATTTTTTAGCACATGGGGGAGGGGCAGTCCGGAAACCCCGGACCACCACTAATCCCTCGATCCGACTGTGCATCTCAAGAGGTCTTTACAATCGACCTTGAGATAAGCACACACGGAATGCTATGAAAAGTGGTTTAGGGAGGTACTTGATGCAAGCTAGGCTAGGTGCATTTACTCGCGTCATGGGTTAGATTTCTGCTTGGAACGAGTTTGGTGGCGTGGAAAGATTAGTAGGTAGGTATGTATGTTTCTGTATATGCATTAACATTGTTTATGATAGCGAATACAATAGTAGTAGATGTTAATAAGGATTCTGGCTCAAGGACTATATCCCCATGTACCAATGCCAGAGACTCTGATTAAATACAATTTCCTTATACCAGAGACTCCCATCCATCCTTTTCCCAACAACTATACTTTTTTTCCACCACAAGAGGATTCTGGCTCAAGGACCCTATCTCCAACAAGACCGCCCCGTCCCATCGACACGGAGCAGGGGTTGATTTTATTTATCAAGTTTAGATAAAAGTTTATTTCAAACTGCTTTGCACTTTGCGATTATTTTTAAAGTTTAAATAAAATTTAATACCTCGTCATCATCATACTTTTTGATAATTTTTTTCATACCTGCTAACACTCATTGGTAAAATATCTGTTAACAATCTGTCAAAAATACGAAACTCGCGTATTAAATCGTCCATATCGTATTTTACACGTCGCAAATAAGATCGTATTTTATCAAGTAATTTTTTATAAGTGATACTTGCTGTTTTGCAAGTTTCTTTTAGTCTCAAGTCGAGGCTCAGTTTTGTTTTTACACGCTGTTGCAGGAGAAACACCAGCATCGGATATTATTAATAGAAACGGGTTTAATGATGCTCCACTTGAGATTATACCAGAGCAAGTCATTAGCAGTGGTAAATATGATTTTATCCGGAGTATTCTACTATAATATTTGTAACATTGTTTTACATACCAAAGGTTTTTATGATAAAATCTGTAATATCGAATTAGTACATTCATATCTTGTTTTGGAATTTCATCCTAAATATGATTGAAATCGATGATCTGTTTTTTCATGATACAATATTTGTTTACAATGTTTATACAATATTAAAAATTCTCGCACCAACAACTGAATCAAGAAACTCACGGAACTTATGATTGTTAGGATCAGCTATAAAATCTCTGTACTTGTCATGAGCATCTGACGAAGTATCCTTATATCGTTCATCTATTATTGCCTCATTTTTCTTTAACCAATTGTAGGAATCAAACGTGTTTTCTACTTCACGTTCATACAAATCTGTTTTATTCATCAAATTACCGTATTCTCTTTCTGTTTCATCAATAAATCCTAATACCAAGCTTATTTGATCCAACGTAAAATTTTTGAAGACAGGATGTTGTCTGATAATTGTATATGCGACTATAAAATTTATTAGCATAACTTTTCGGAGTCTGTCTCGTTCAATTGTGAGAAGACCAATAACAGAAGCTACTTTCAACATTAATTTTTCATATGGTTTCGTGAGTATTATCTCAATTTCATTGTAATAATTTCGTATTGACAATTGTCAGGAGCGTTGAAGCGATGGAAGTCGAACATCATATTCTTTACTTATGTCGTAGTAAGAATCAATCTTTTCTTCCAACCTTATTTGTTCGACTTTTTCAACAACAAAAAAAAACTTTTCTTCTCGCTCAACATCACTGAAATTATCAATTTCTTTGTGAAGATATCTGATTATTTCCTAAGATTTGTTAACAATAATCGGATCGAGTCCAGGTTTTTTACGTATCATTGGTAGAATTTCGTTTGAGTACGCTTCGATTATTAACTCCGTATCTACTGATATACTAGTGATTTTAACTAGGGTTTCTTTGTCGTGGTAGTACATACCGAAATGCTTAAAAATTTCTCGTTTTCGAAATCTATCTTGTAACTTTTTGTTTCTTATTAATTTTAATGATTTATATTCGAATAGTTTGCCAAGACGACTATGACCGTCTTTTATTCGTTTTTCCTCCTGCGTTCTTCCACCATAAGCTCGTGCTTCTGTTAGATTTAATCGTATTATTGTATCAATATTTTCCTTGTCAAGCTCACGGAATATTTTTCAGCAGGATTTCAACTTTTTTTGTTCTTCTAGACAATCATCAGGATGACAGTATCTGTTTATGATATCAAAGTCGCTTATTGCTTCTCTCAGTTGTGGTCCTTGCATATGCATTACGCGAATAAAAATTTTTTCAGCTTCTGGTAATATTGGATTGTTTATCAAATTAACGTCAAGAGATTTCATATTTTGTATTTTTGTTAATTGCGATTTGTTGTAATCATCATCAAATATCGATAAAATTACGGACGGATTAAAACTTTTATAATAAAATTCTCTTGCAACGGTTATAATTGGTGGTTCTGACATTTATTATACAACGTTAGATTAAATTTGATCATCGAGTGTGTATATTTGAAATGCTGCCAATCCTGGAAACGGATCTACAGCAGCGACAACATAAATTCGGAAATAAAAGTACTTGTTAGCAGTATTCGCAGTTGGAATCGTAAAGTATTGTGTTGTTGAAGTATACGTTTCTTCTGTACTATACAATATTATCCAGTTGATATCATCGTTTGATCCTTCCAACCGCCAAACATAAATTCGGCTAACACTACAGTTTAATCGGCCGCTCAAATAAAATTGCCAAATAGCAACTGCAACGGGACAATTGATTTTGATCCAAAAGTTTTTGTTTTCTCCGTTAGTCGTCCATTCTTGTCTATCAGAGAAAGCGTGATGAGGATAATTTTCCGGATAATGTGTTGATGCGCTTACCTCAAACCCAACTCGGTTATCAGTTGCGTTAAAAAGTGTTGTAATATACCCAACATTGTTTTTGGTTCGTTTTACACAACCACTAGATATACTATCAACATGCTCTTTGTTCGTCAGATCATTATGGTTGACTGGAACATATGTTGTTATTATTTTGTTGTTTCTCATGTTTATGTTGCCTGACATTGGTCCGCCGGATTGTCTTAAATACGGTGCGAGTGCTCCTTTTAACTGAACATAACTAATACCATCAGTATCATCATCTGGTGGTGAATTTATCGGTAATCCAGTTATTTTTTAGTTAAAACTCATTATCAGGTTACCAGTTATTGTTTTTCCGGTCTTATCGAACTTGTTATCGTCAACAGATTTTAGCTGAGCATAACTCACCGGTTGTGTAATATCAACATTTGCAGGTGGATATGTAGTTTCCAATCCGATAATTTTTTTTTTATTTGACATATTAATAACACCTGTAACCGTTCCACCGGTTTTATCAAGCTTGTTGCCATCCACATACTTCAACTGTAAATAACTTACCGCTTGGGTTTGATTTAAGTTTGCTGGTTGGTATACGGTCTCCAAATTTATAATTTTTTTCCGTGACATATTTAAGTTACCCCTTAAAGTTCCTCCTGTCAATGATAGTCTATTATCGTCGATTGTTTTTAGTTGTGAGTAACTTACCGCTTGATTAAGATCAACATTTGGTGGCGGATAATCTACTTCTAAACCAAGCACTCGTTGATTCGACATCAGTAAATACTTGTCATTATATCGCCGGGTTTTTTTTTGGGGGGGGGGTTGGACGAACGACGACGTATTAGTAATTATTGTTGGTTCGTCAGCGGTAAGCGTTGTTCCAAACTTTGTGTAATAACTCATATTATGTAAATTATATAACATAAAATTAAATAACAACAACGGCAAAGCCATCGTCGATATTAAATTTTGAAACCGAACGATTAATCAAGCATAAACACAACAACGAACTTCCAGATTTTCATTATCTTATTGTTGGTCGTACAGGATCTGGTAAAACAAATCTGTTATTAAATCATTTGCTCAACGATAACTTTAATTACGATCGTGTGTATATTTACACAATTAATCCGTAGCAGGATAAATATGAGTTATTGAGCGAGTACAAAGATAAACTTCGTGATGAATTTGTCGCTGGCTATGATATATTTTTAATAAAACAACCAGAGAATTTAATTCCTGTCGATGAACTTGATTTGTCCGGACATAAAATAATTGTGTTTGACAATATTCCGATAAACAACGAGGAGATGAACAAGTTATGTCTTATTTTTCATTATCGCGTAACAAAAAAATGTAATTCGGTTTATCTTGCGCAGGGGTTCTATAACGTCGACAGATTTGTTCGGCAAAATTCGGGATGTATTGTACTGTTTCCTGGACGAGATAATGTTAATGTAAGATATATTACGATCGGGCAGTGTGGTGATGTAACAAAAGATAAATTTATTGAATTATATCATAAAGCAACCAAAGACAAATACAATTTCTTTTTATTTAATAAACTAGTGCGTGATCCAACTAAAATGTTTCGTTGTTGTATTAATGAGTTTATCTAGGTGAATTTATAAAGCGTATGAAAATAAACGATGGACAAACATCAACAAAGGATCGAACTACTAAAGAAATTTGTTGAAACTCGAGCTGCTTTTAAGAAAAGAGTGCAAGAAGCGCGGAGAGGACAACACCTTGGGGAAGAAGAAACCACCAAATTTTTTAAGCCGGTTACTGAAGCAGTACTTAGCAAACAACCAAAAATATCAACATTGTCTCCGGAAGAAGAAGAAAAAATGAAAGGAAAGGGTTGTTAGGTTTACTAGGAGAAAGATCGAAAGAGGAAACAAAAACAATTGAAGAGGAACTTGTAAGAAACATTGCTCATCCTGCTGCACGACAGGCTGAATTTAACAGATTAATGAACAACCCTCTTATGCTTCAACATGCTATTGCAAGAATTACGGTTAATCCAGCCGAGTTAAAGAGGTTAATAGAGAATTTGTCAGAGCAAACTAAGGAATTAGCTGAGAAACAAAAAAGAATGACTGATGCTACCGTAGAAATAATGCCTATCGAAAATCAGATAAGATTTTATAGAATAAATGCACGTAATAAAATATTATATGAATAATATAATGATTGTATGGTAAATATAATATCAAAGACATTGGCAATATTCGAAATTGGCCAGTAGAAAAATATAAAGATTTAACAGAAATATTAAGAGACATTATACGTACTGGTTTAAACGCTGATAAAGAAATAAAAAATTTAACGGAGTCAAAACATCTCTTAGGAGCAGTTGATATTATAAGAGAAGGAATTATCGGTACAGTAATGCTTAAAACAGCAACACAGTATCGCAATAAACAAGGAGGTTATAGTAAAGCATGGAATTTCAAAAGACTGTTTGATAAGTATGAAAGCGAACGAGATAGAAGATTACCAGAGCAAATAGAAACAACCGGATCTGGCGTGCAAGTTTTTTCTTTTATACACCGCTGAAATGGTTGACCGACTTATGTTGTTGATATCATCGAAAGAAGATGGTAATGAAAGCACTGAAATCGACAACGAGATTATTAATATATTAGATCATCTTAGATCGAGTGGATTACTTACATCATCCGAGTACCAAATTTTACACAGTGATCTTATCGCGTAAAATAATCTAACAACTTTGATATAATGTCACTAACATCAACGACATTATTACTCGATTCATCGCAAACAACAAGAGACAGTGCAAACTTTTCTGTCTATTTACAATCCGCCAATAGAACTAGATTCAACTAAACAATACGAAATTGGATTAAATTCTGCAACGATATGGCATTCTATGGGAAATGTAAAATTAAATGTCAACGACGACTTTATATTTAATCCTGCCGAGTGGGTAACAGTCAAAATACCTCAAGGAGCGTATAACATAACTGATCTTAATAAAACGATTAAAGAACTAATAGCACAAAATGGAGGCGGCGGCGTTGCCGCCAACACCGCAGGTGTCGAGGACAATTTTGGTTAACTCCGAACTATAATACACTGCGAGCTAGAATCACGTTAAAAATTAATTTGATAATCGATTTTTCATCAGCGACTAATATTGCATCGTTGATAGGATTTAATCATAGACAATACGGCAGTGTTGCAGAACAAAGTATACCGTATGATGGAGATTTATCCGTTAACATAACAGAAGTAAACACAATTTTAATCAATTGTTCTATTGCACTAGGATCTTATTCAGCGTTAGGGAGCCAAGGTCAAACTATTTATAGTTTTTCACCAGATGTTCCTGCAGGATCACTGATGCAATTACTCCTAGATAATTTTTATACTATCCGATTAATCTTGAAAATCAAATATAGACTATAACAATGCAACTAACAGATCAATCTGGGCGACAAATAGATCTTAACAATGGAGTTGTCACGTATTACTTACACCTACTCGCAAGAGCGTAGCTGTCAACGTCGTAGTTGTCGAAGTCGTTGAAAACATAATTTTGTAAACCTATATTTGATAACAAAATGAGACGAAGAAAGATTTATAGAGAAAAAATCGTAGGTGGATCTTTTTGAAATATATTTACAACAATTGCTGAGAATATACCAGGAATAGCGCGTAAAGTAGCACCAATTGCACTTGACGCAGGTAAATCTTTAGCATCTGCGGCCGGCACTGCAGTCGGACAAAAAATCGGCGATAATATTAAAGGCGACACCAAAGGTGCTGCACCTTCAGATGTGGAAATAAAACAAGCAGTATCAGATATTGCACCAACAAAAGAAACAGAACCAGCTATGATAGCTACCACCAAAAAAAATATTATCACCACGTGGTGTTAAAATAGTACGTAAAATTATAAAGAAAACAAAGCCAATGACTCCTGCTGCTTTTTAGTCGCCAAATACGTTGTCGTTGCAAATTTGTGTGGCTGTTATAAAATAATGTCAGCTAAAAATTATCTTGATCTTGCCGAAGAACATGATACTGACAATACCGTAACAGAATTCGAATACGTCGAGTATCTCGATGAAAACTCAAATGAACCAAATAAGGCCGGAGTTAGAACTTTTAACACAAGAGATGAGGATGTGTTTTTATTGCCGCATAAGGCGGTGTTAGAAGTACGTGGTCAAGTGTTAACAGCACTTGGCGGTAATATTGCAGCTGGTGGAGTTTGGAGTTTGTTTAGAAGTGCTAAATGCCAGTTGTCCATCAAACCGTGGAAGATATTTTGATGCACTTGCCCGAAGCAAGTACAATACTTGACATCATCTCGTTTAGCGATGTTTACTCGAGATCAGTTGCCACTAACATGATGTGGTTTACAGATACCTCAATCGGGAGAGCTGTTTCAAGCTAATTCCGTACTAGTGCTGGCGCTCCTGCTCCAGATAACAATAATCTAATCGGTGATGCAGCTGCTGCTGATGCTGCGGAAATTGGAGCCGCAATAAGATTAGCGGCCACAAGATTACGGCGACAGGAATATAATGAGGTATATGCTAAAACAAAAGCGTTTGCCGCAGAATCTCGCCAAATAACAATAATGCTTCCGTTAAGCACAATATTCGGATTTTGTCGCAATCACAACAAAGTCTTTCGTGGACTAAAACATACTCTTATTTTAGATCAAGCAGAACAAAACGATTGTATAATGCATACTGATGGAGTAGCTGAAGGACAATATATTATTACAAGATTAGCGTTATGGATGCCACGAGTTGTTCCATCAACAAGTAAGATGATGGAACTCGAGTCGATGTTAACTGCGTGGGCAAAAAAGATATTTTCAGCAGGACAAAATTTAGCAGACAGCAATTCCTAACACAACTGATTACACGTGTCGTGTTACAACCGCTCCCAGCGAACAATTACCGCGACACTTGTTTGTTGCATTTCACCGACAGGCGCGTCGCGGTGATCAAGAAATGAACAATTCCATATTTGATAACCCCAATGTCAGGCTAATCTTTGTTAGGATAGATTCGAAACATTATCCCGAACGAGCAATGTAACTTTGCTGACGATGAAACAAGAAACGTTACACGAGCTTACATGTACCTCATGGAAGTAATACAAAATTATCAGGACGCTGACAGTGGAAGCCAAATATCTGTCGAAGAATTTAGGTCGCTATACCCAATCTTTTATTTCGATGTATGAAAACAATCCGAACGAGCTATAGGATCTACAACTGATATTGAAGTTGCTTGGACGCTTGGTGTGGCTCCAGCTGAGCAGTATAATGTATTCGCGCTAGTCGTCAGTGATCGATTTTTGACAATTGACACGACCAAAGGAAGAATGACTGTACAAGTTTAATCTAACAACCTTGATATAATGAAAATCGAGTACACAACTCGAGAAATGTACCTAACGCCCGGTCAAGTTGAAACATTATCAGCAGCGGTTGCTAAACGCCGTTATGTTTCTTTAATGATATCTCCAGCGACTTCAAATGAAACAGCGGTTAAAGTAATGTTAACGCAACAACAAATCGATAAACTTTTCGCAAAGCGATCGCAGGAAAACCGCTTGTTCTTAAACAATCTGTTTCACAAGTAACAACGATGTCAAAACATGGCGGATTTCTTGGACCAGCACTTTCTGTAATAGCTAGCGCAATACTAGAGATTTTACCTGTGCTAGGAATACTGGGACTAGCAGCAGCATCAGGGGCAGTATCAGAAGCAACTAATAAAACGGTGGCTGGAGACGGTATCAAACAGATCTATCGGTCACCGTGATAGTTTTATGTAACAATAAATAATATAATGGCAGCTAAAAAATCAACAACCAAAAAAATCAGAAAACATCGACAAAGTCGAAGTCGCCAAGGAAAACAAAACAAGGAGGATTTATTCCAATAGCTCCACTTTTAGCGGGACTAGCAGGCAGTCTAATTCCGAATCTACTAGGAATCGGACTAGAAATGACACTACCAGTGACCAGGTACCGTTGAGTAATTTTGATTTTCTTGAAAACTTAAAATCCGAAGTCAAAAACGGATTTCGTGGAATATTTTCCAAAGACATATTAGATAATGTACCAGCAGGTGGTTCGTGTATGAGTAATTTTGATTTTCTTGAAAACTTAAAATCCGAAGTCAAAAACGGATTTCGTGGAATATTTTCCAAAGACATATTAGATAATGTACCAGCAGGTGGTTCGTGTATCATTAACATACAAAACTTGAATGATGGACCCGGCACTCCTTCGGTTGCTGTTTACCATAATAATTATTTTGATTCATTCGGACTTCCTCCGAGCGACTTTATTAAAGAATATATTTGTAAAAAAATTTTAAAAAATAAATTATTCGTCTAATCAACTACAGCCGATTGGTACATCAGCTTGTGGTTATTATTGTATTACGTCAATCCGGCAGATGTCCCAATCCGGAAGATTGGATTCCGATTTTCTAAAGTTTATTTTACAATTTGACAGACATCCAAGGAAAAACAACGATAATATAGCAATAAATTTTGTGTGACAATCGAATATAACATGTCGCAAACTATAACGTATTGCTTAAAATGTAAACCTAAAACGCCTAACAAAGACGAAAAAATAGAGAAAAACAAAAAATAACAGACCAATACTGAAAGGTATTTGTACTGTTTGCGGTAGAAGAAAAAGTGTGTTTATTTCTTCGACGACTCCGATAAATGGTTCGGGTGTGGATACAATTATTTGAATCGATGATCAAAAAAATAATGAGTCGAAGTTGTAATTGTGGTTGGGCTAAAGATCTTTGCAAATAACAAGATAAAATTGTTACGTATTGTCAATTATGCAATCGCCGGGAAGTAATTGGTTTTGGGATGGATATACATAAAATTATCGGTAAGTTACCGAAACCAAAAGGAGGATGGACACAAATATACTGGGCCGTATAATCCGCTAGATAAACAACTGGATGAAAAGATAATCCATTGCCAGGACAAGAGCCTTATAATCAAGTTGATGCAATAGCAATACGTCACGACATCTGTTACCGTGATATAGAGCGTACTGATAACGTTCGTGTAGAGTACTCAAAATCAGACTGTGATAAGGTAATGTTAGATGAACTTAAAGGTATGAAACCTACAAATATCCGAGAACGATTTGATAGAAAGCTTGTGCAGGGATTAATCGGAACACAATACAAACTCGGTCTCGGAAAAGAATTATTTGATGACCTGGCATCAGAGCTACACAAACCTATAAAAAAAGTTTCCGCGACGTAAGGTTGTCGCGGATGCCGTTGATGGTATCTGGGCGATAGATTTAGTTGATGTGTCAAATCTTGCTCAGTTTAACGATAATAAGAAGTACCTCTTTAACATTATTGATGTTTTTAGCAAATACGCGTTTAGTTGTACCCGTTTCAGATAAGACAGGAATATCGATAACCGATGCACTAAAACAAGTAATAACAAGTACAGAAAGAAAACCAAATAAAATTTGGACCGATCACGGAGCAGAGTTGTTTAATAAAAAATTTGAGCAGTTTTTGTAACAGAATAGCATAAAAAATGTTACGGAAATGAAGGAAAAAGCGTTGCCGTCGAAAGATTTAATCGTACACTGAACGAGCTGATACATAAGCATTTGACAGCTAAAACCACGAACAGGTATGTTGATGATATTCCACAGATCGTTGATAAATGCAATAACACAAAACATCGAACTACTAAAATGTCACCAAACGACGCAATTAAAAATCTGATTCTTGCAAACGAAAACATGTACCGAAGACATAAATTTAAAGTCGGTGATAGAGTTCGAATTTCATTAACAAAAAAAGATATTTGAAAAAGGATTTACTCCAAACTGGAGTAAAGACGTATTTGTCGACAATAAAGTACTTTTAACAATACCCGTAACATACGCGCTAAAAGATCTAGCTGGGAAACCCATAACTGGTAGTTTTTTTTTCGAACAAGAACTACAGAAAACTGAACAAGATATTTTCGTTATCGAACGAGTAATAAAAAGCCTGATGATAAAAGCCTCGTTAAGTGGCGCGGTTACAGCGATAAATTTAATACTTGGATACCAACCAAAGAGATTAATGCTGGGAAATAATGTTTTTGGTAAATTTTCTCGTACTTACGTAATACCGATTTGCATTTAACAGGTTTACATGACGATATTAGATATTGTCGGCGATCACCAGAGATCGTCATCAGATTAATTATCTTGACCAATATAAAATCGAATTTTATATTTTTTTTGTCGGTCTGGAATTTTGATGTTCAATAACGGCTTTATCAGCTGCCAAAACGATAGATTTTCATCTACCATAAAATTAAATTTCAAAATTATTTTGTGATATGATATTTTACGTTATATCGACCAGTTGTCGGCCTTCCATAATTTTTTGTCCCACGACGTTGTTGCGGATTCGTCGTTGATGATGGCTTTCTGATCATCTTCAATAGTGTCATCGTCGACATCAGTTTCGCAGACGCTGGCATAAGCTTCGTTGACGTTTGTGTCATCTTCGTCGACGTTAGCATCTAATGTATCAGATATATACTTTAATCTTTCCAAGAGGCTAATTATATAATTTTATATAGCTTTAAATAATATAAAAAATGGACAAGATAAGATATATCTAGCATGTTAGGGTTTATAACATCAACACCCTCAAAGAAGCAGTAAAATAAAAGTGTTAGCGGGTGAAAAAATATCTCGGTTAACCCATTTTTGTTTCGCGGTGGAAGCGATACAATTTTATTGACCGACATTGAAAAAAGACAATTATATAACGATAAAAATTAGTGTAATGTATGTTAGAGAAGCTATCATGTTGTGGTGTATTAGTCGAGATGAGCTTAATGAAAGTACTACAATAAATATTGAAAGATGATGCTAGCACTGTGTTCGCTTGAAAAAAGTTGATCTTGTTATTCCATCTGCAACAAATTTTACTACACTAGGATCAATATCAAAGTATCCTGCCGCAGCAGTTATCGAAGAAAAATTATTTTCCTCATTCGTGTCAAGATTAAATTAAATAATAGGTTTAGCAGTACATTTATAGTTGGATCCACCACCACCTCTTCCTCGTCTGCTATTTTCTTGTTTAGTAAAAAGATCGAGATTTTCCAGACGATTGTCTGTTTTAACGTTGTTGATGTGATCTATCACTAAACTATCTGATATAGGTCCGTTAAATGTTTCGTAAACAAATCAATACGATAAATAACCACGAACCTATGCGATTTACCACGTACCGTTATCATCAAATACCCCATATTATTCATCTTCCCAAGCATGTTTTAGTTTTTATGTTTTGAACAGGTCCTTTATCATTTGCCTCGTAAGGATCAAATATGGATGAGGTTGAAACTCATCCTGCAAAGCAAAATTTTCAATGTTATCATCAGTAACCACACCGTTGAAATGATGCACAAGTTGACCTTCTGGGATATCATCACAAAATAACGTGTAAATAAAATCTTTCCAAAAGATTTCAACCCGCTCGGCATTATCACCTTTGACGCTGATCTTATAACCAACTGGTGTTGCTTTACCAAACAGTTGTCTGTATTTAACTTGTATTACCAACCCTAACATATTTTCCGCGAACATGTTGTACTTGGGGTGAACATAATAGTCCTCTTGCTCGCTCATCAGATTCTGTTCCATTATACTATAAGCAATTTATATCTCTAATTGATTGTTTGACTAGCCCTTCGACCAGTGAACTACCTGTTTGAACAATAAATTAGAGATTTGATAGTACATTAAATAACAATGCTGAAGTTACATGATATAGCGAAAAAGAGCCTCATGGGAGAACCTATAAAAATAGCCACCGCTTTTGCAGGATTTGACAACAGCTATCTGTTTGATATACAAATCGTTTTAGTAAATTTTACCTCAACAAATCTTTATCATTTATTAGAAATAACTATAAAACCTGAACTTTGAACTTGAAAAACATAAGGGTTTGAAAATCCTAGTGCAGTATCACTTTATATTTTCTAAATTACATTTGACAGAAGAGTCCACTAACGAGGAAATTACAGATCCTTTTATTAATGCAAAATCAAAGTGTGTTTCGCTTGGAACTAATCTTTTGTTACTAGCTGATGAAATGCACCAGGAAATTTGAAAAAGAGAGACGAATTCACCGAATCAGGTTCTGGTTGGAAGTTTGAGATGATTACTGACATTTTCTTTCACACAATGAAATATAACGTATTACGCGGTAGCGGCGCTAATATCGCTGGGTATATTGACCTGTCACAAAAAATAAAAAATAAAAAATGCTGTATAAACGTAAAACTCTTTGATAACCAATGCTTCCAGTGGGCCATTCTTTCTGCGATGTTTCCAGCAGGAAAAAGAAATGCTGATCGCGTTGACAAATATTTTAGTCACGTTGCAAAACTACACTTTACTGGTATTAACTTCCCAGTTGCGGAAAATCAAATACCGAAGTCTGAAAAACAATATAATATTTCAGGTAATGTATTTGGTATTGACGAGCATAAAAACTTTAATCCAAGAGATATTTCAGAAAAAGCATCGCAATTCACAATAACCTTATTGTTTTATAATAATCATTACGTATGGATCAAAAACTTCAGCGGACTCAATGGTAAACAGTATAACAAAGATAAAAATAAGTACTTCTGCTATCGTTGTTTGCACGGCTGTTCTGACAATGAAATATTACAAAAGCATCTACAGTATTGTAATAATGTACAGCGAGTAACAATGCCAGGCGAGAATAAAAAAAAAATCTTCGCTTTGTTAATCATAGTCATAAAAAAAATAAAAAAGGTACTTTCGTTGTATACACCGACTTCGAGTGTTTACCTCAGCCTGTACTTGGCGCAGAAAATAATCCTAACCAATCGATAACTAGAAAAATCCAAAACCATATTCAGTGCGGAGTAGAGTATAAAAAACTTTGTTGCGTTGATGCGTTGATGCTAGTTTATCAAAGCCAATAAAATTATATCGCGGTAAAGATCCAGCTGTTTGGCTTCACAAGCAGTTGATTAGTGAAGATGATATATTTAAATGTTTAAGAAGATTGATTCCCCTGACAACGTCAGGGATAAAACTGACATCTCAAGAGGAATCCGATCACGAAAAAGCGGAATTTTGTCACATCTGCGAAAGATCCTTTGACATAGAACCTGGTAGTAAAAAGAACGTAATCATTGTCATTTGACCGGGCAATATTATGGAGCGGCTGATGATAAGTTTAATCTAAACTTTCATGCTCCAGATTTTATTCCAGTTGTTCTTCACAATTTCTGAGGATATGACAGTCATATTATCGTAGAAGCTTTTGGTGATCTTGAAATAACGTCTCGTTTAAAACTCGATAACCTAGTCAAGTGTATCCCAAATAATTTTGAAAAGCATATGTCATTTACTTTAGGTAAGTTGCGTTTTATCGACAGCCTACAGTTTATGGCAGTATCGTTAGATGAGCTGGTGAAAGGTTGTTGCTAGTTTTATAACCTACAAGATTGTTTTAGTAATCAAGCAAACTTGTTCACAAAAAGGAGAATTTCCATAGGATTACCTCGATGATCGGAGTAAATTTGATGAAACCTCTTTACCTGACAAAGATAATAAATTGTATTCACAGCTAAAAGATGAAAATATAACCGATGACGGGGACAAATATGCACAAGATATTTAGAAAGAATTAGATTGCAAAACATTTGGTGATTATCATGATTTATATTTGAAAACGGATGTTCTATTTCTTGTGAAGGTGTTCGAAAGTTTTCGTCGAGTAAGCTATAATAATTATGGACTAGATCCCTGTTGCTATTACGCTGCTCCTGGATTATCTTGGGATGCTTTGTTAAAGCGTAGTAAATCGAGCTAGAATTATTAACAGATGTTGACATGTTTAATTTTATCGAGAAAGGTATCCGAGGCGGTATTAGGGTGATAACAAAAAAGTATTCGGAAGCAAACAATAAGTACATGAAAAATTATAATCCTGAGCTTCCATCGAAGTATATTGTTTGACAAGTCGCAAATAATTTGTACGACTATGCAATGTCAGAACCAATGCCGTTTGGTGGATTTCGTTGGATTACACCTGATCAATTTCTGACGGAAACAGAAAAAAGATACCAGATGATGTTTCATATTTCGTTCACGTTGATCTCGATTATCCTACTTCGCTATACAATTTACATAACGATTATCCGTTTTGTGCGGAATCAATGATAATCGATTATAGTTTGTTATCTCAGGAACAACAAGCATTGGCATCACCAAATCAAAATTCTGTGGTAAAAAAAAAACTAGACCCAAATTTACTTGATAAGCGAAATTATGTTTTGCATTACAAAGTTTTAAAACAAGCGGCAGATGCTGGTATTGTGATGAGGAAAGTTCATGGAGTGTTAAAGTTTAATCAGTCGCCTTGGATGAGAGGTTATATTAGCTCAAACACGTCAAGGAGAGCTGTAGCTAAAACCGATTTCGAGAAAAACTTCATTAAGCTTATGAACAACTCCGTCTTTTGTAAGACAATGGAAAATATTACAAAGCGAGTAAACGTCGAGCTAGTTAATGATATCAACCGCCGAAAAAAAACTTGTATCAGATGATGATTTTGTCAGCATGAAAATTTTTAATGAGAACCTTGACGAGATAGAGCCACGCAAAACAAATTTAAAGCTTAATAAGCCGATTTATGTTGGAGGGTTTTTATTTGATCTGTACGATTTTCACTATAATTTTGTTAAGAAGCAGTGGCCGTCAAGATAACTGTTGTTTACCGATACTTACTCGCTTGTTTATGAAATAGAGACTGAGGATGTATATCAAGATATTTTTGATAACCGACATGTGTGTGATCTTTCCGATTATCCTCGCGATAGTAAATTTCATGATCATACAATTGAAAAGGTTATTGGTAATTTTAAGGATGAAATGAACTCCCTTATCATCAAATACTTTATCGGATTGCGGAGTTAAATGCATGCCTTGGCGCGGGACGATAATACATTTTTAAAAAAGCAAAATGTTTACATCGCGATTTTCTTAAAAAAATCTATTAGTTTTGATGACTACAAGTACGCATTTGACGGTGGCGCTAGTTTTTATAAGAGCAATGGCTATTCGAATAAATCACCATAAACTTGAAACTTGTATAAAACTTGTTATTATCAAACGTGGATTAAGTAATTTCGATGACAAACGTTATTGCGAAACCAGAATAGATACGTATGCACTTGGATATCCTTGTGATGATAAAACTATACTTGATATTATCTTTTCATCTGACGACAGCGATAAAATCGCCATCAATAAATTTATATTTGATATCATATTTGATGACTAGGGTATGGAATATTGTGTCAACAATAAAAATAACGTTTGAAAATTGGACAGTGATACTTAGCAACAATAGCAAGATCAAATATCTAACGATTAACGGTAAACACTTGACAGTTGAAATTAACAATGAAACATCAGGAATATGTTTCAGTGGCCGTGACAGGCTAAAACTTTCACTTATCAGATCTGGTAACAGCAAGTATTTTAATTATCTTGAGAAATTGAGCCAAAAATTGTCAGAAGGATTTAATAACTTTCATGATCCAATCAGTCAACAAAAATTTACTAAACTTACCATTGATCTTGAATGATCAAAAGCATTTTCTATTTACAAAAAAAAATATTCTTTTAATAAACTAGAAATTAAAGATTCATGTGAGTGTCGTCGTTGTGTGAGCAGTAGAATAATGTTTAGTCTCTATTATCATGATGGTGAAATATTTATAATTTAAACAGTTGAAATACTAATAATCGGTGATGAGGTATGAAATTTTATCTAAACTTTAAAAATAATCTCAAAGTTCAAAGCAGTTTGAAATAAATGCTATAAATAAAATCAACCCCTGCTCCGTGTCAATGGGACGGAGCGGTCTTGTTGGAGATAGCGTCCTTGAACCAGAATCCTCTTGTGGTGGACAAAAATGTATAGTTGTCGGGAGAGGGATGGATGGAAGTCTGTGGGATACGGAAATCGTAATTAATAAGAGTCTCTGGAACATGGTGATATAGTCATTGAGCCAGAATCCTTATTATCAACTACTACTACTACAACTTCACACCATTCAGCGACAGAGACGTTTCTTAAGTGTTCGATTACATTTCAAGAAACACATAATTTTGATATGAAAAGTTATTCCGCTTGTTTAATTTTGACAGTATCAGCTAGCAGCCACAGAATATCCCCCAATCAACCAACCTATCAAATAGCTCATCTCTCTCTCTCTCTCTCTCTCTCTCTCTCTCTCTCTCTCTCTCTCTCTCCCTCTCTCTCTCTCTCTAGTAGTATGAGAAGATGAGAATCCTAAACCAAAAGAGGAACCTAGACCAGAATCCCCCACCCCCAAATTATGGAGAGGTGGAAAGAGGTTCCCAGACCTCTAGATTTATTTCTATTTAAACAATAAAATAATATTATAAAAGGTCTTATTATCCGCCATCAATAAGAAATGTTGGATTTGATCTAACAAACAGATTTTTTAAAAGATTTAATTCGATTAGATCAGCTTCAAAATATACTGGAATAGCACCTAAAATAATAAGCGATTGTGTTAAAAAGGATGGTTATCATTTATCGAGCAAGTATGGATCAGTATGGTTATTCGCAACTGAAAATGACGATCGAATAAGAGGTTGGGCAGATGATCCAATGACATTTATTGACAACATGGTTGATGCTTTATTTGACAATGACATTTCTAAACTAAAAATATAAAAAGAGACATCTCTAGGAACCGAACTCCAGGCCTCAGTCAAAAATTATTGTGAAGTTATATAACCAAATAATCAATGTACATTTCTGATTCTAAAATATTATAAAATAAATCATAAAACGTACGATTTTACACCTTTCTGCCTGGATATAATATATAAATTCCAGAACCATATGTACAGGAGATCAAAATACATGCAACAATGACAACGGATCGATCTATGCAGTCTAGACGAGGTGTATATTGTTACTGCGGCGACAGATGTTCCAAACACGTTATTGATGGACTATAACTGCGAAAGCTTATACCTATTCAAACAATTACTGGACGATATGTATCAGATATATATTAAGCGCCATGTTATGTATGTATGTATGTGTGTATGTATGTATGTATGTATGTATGTATGTATGTATGTATGTATGTATGTATGTATGTCTGTCTGTATGTATGCATACGTCTATGTTCTGTTTGTAACTACGCAATGGAAAAGTTCCATATTATGTATGTATGTATGTATGTAGTCTGTCTGTCTGTATGTATCCGTCTATGTTGCGTTTGTAACCTCGTAATGGAAATCCCCAACTGTTTCTAAGAAATTACGTAATGGAAATCCCCAACTGTTTCTAAGAAATTACGTAATGGAAATGCCAGATTATGTAATGGGAATTCCAGAGAACATTCTAGGAAATCACGTGATGGGAATTCCAGAGAACATTCTCGAGTGGGCGTTATAACGTTATAAAAAGGCAGCAAGATTTTTCTTCGTAGTCATTTCCGCAGAGATGTATTCGCTTGGAGTACGAAGGTAAGTGAAACATTTTCTTGAACTTAGTGTAGAGTATTGCCTGACAAACTGGGAGAAATATTTTTGTAGGTCCTTTTAAAATTATAAAAACAAAGATAATGTTTCTTAAAAATAACTTTAACTTCTTCCAGATTTCATAATTTAATGAGGTAAATGGTACTCAAAATAAAAATAAATATAATCTGATAATTTGTTTAAAACGCTTCTTCGCCAATTATCAAATTGTCAACACTTGCTATTAAATATGATTTATCGTCATATTTATACAAATAACATTTAATTCGTCCGCTTACTTTTCGATGACATTCAAATAATTCTTTCATTACTATCTTACTGAGAAAATACTTACTACCTATTACAAAAGCTTTTGACCGGTCTAAGTCGATATTAATTTTTGTGCATTGTTGCTGGCTGATCGGATCATGAAAATTATTGTATTTCAGCATAAGATCGTCACGTAAGTTTTGAAGATAATCAAAATACTTACAGTCATCTGATCTGATAAGCGAGAGTTTAATTCTATTAAATTTACTAAAACAGATACCTGAAATTTCATCATTAAATTCAAATGATAATTGCTGGCCGTCAATCATCAACTTTTTGATTTTGCTATTAACTTCATCAGCTAATGTTAAATTTTCGAACATTATTTCTAAAGTTTAGACAAAATTAACTAAAGATGATATCGATATATCACCTTCAGTCTGGCATAATGTCCAATATCTAGTGTATTAATTCCATCTTTGCAATATCGTTTGTCATCAAAATTACTTAGTCCACGTTTAATAATTGTATATGTTTCAAGTTTATGATGATTTGTTCTGATAACATTTATTTTAAGAAAACTGACATGATTGTTTAGTGCTGCCTTAAAATCATCAAATTTCATACATTTTTTTTACATACCCACGAGGAATACCTTTTGCGGTTTTTTTTTTGTCAGTTTATTATCATCTAAAGTTACCGCATACATTTTACTTTTTAGTCCAACAAATTCCTTAACTGGCACAAACATAAATTCGTCTTTCATTTTGCCAATAACGTTTTTATTTGCATCATCATGAAATCCACTACTTTCTGGATAATCTGATGTATCAAATAAGTCACGGTGTTTATAAATAGCTTGATAGACATCTTCACATTTTATATTATAAACGAACGAGTCTGCATCAGTAAATAACAACTCCAAATCTGGCCACTGCTTTTTGGTAAAATTATAGTGAAAATCGTACATCATCCACTTTCATATATCAAGTACAGCTGCACCAACATAAACTAGTTTATTTAACTTTAAATTTGTCTTTCGTCGTTGTATTGCAACAAGATTTTCAATAAATATTTTCATATTAACAAAACCATCATCATTAACTAATTTATTTCTGCAATTTATATCACTTACAATTTCAATATTTACTCGCCGTCTGATATTCTCCATTGTCTTACCGATCAGCGAGTTGTTCATTAACTTGAAAACGTTTTTCTCAAATTCAGTTTTAGCCACAGCACGACGTTTCGTATTCAAGTCAATATAATTTGACATCCACCTCGATTGATTAAATTTTAGTACGCGATGAACTTTTCTCAGAATTAGTCCAGCATCTACTGCATATTTTAAATTTTTATAATGCATAACGTAATTTCTTTTATTTAGCAAATTTGGAACTAACTTACAAACAATCGAATTTTTTGCTGTTGTCGTTGCTCGGTGTTCAGGTGATAGTAAACTATAATCTATTATCATAGACTCCGCATAAAACGGGTAGTTGTTATGTAGATCATGTAACGAACTAGGAAAATCTAGATCAACTTCAACAAAATATGAAATATCTTTTGGTAAATCTTTTTCAGTTTCTTTAAGAAATTGATCTGGAGTTATCCAATGAAATCCACTGCACGGCATTGGCTCTGACATTGCATATCGATACAAACTGACACAGTCTAGACAAATAATTTAATTTGATGGGCGATTTTTATCATACTTTTTCTGATATTTATTATTATTTATCACATATTTTTTTTTTTTTTTATAACGTTAATTCCGCCTCTGATTCCTTTTTCAATAAAATTAAACATATCAACATCTGTCAGGAGATCCAATTCTATCTTACTTGTTTTTAGTAAAGCGTCCCACGACAGTCCTGGAGCCGAATAATAGCAACAAGGATCTAGTCCATAATTTTTATGACTAACTTGACGAAAATTTTCAAAAACATCTGCTAGTAATAATACATTTGTTTTCAAATATAAATCATGATAATCACCAAATGTTTTGCAACTAAATGTATTCCCAATATCTTGTGCATATATGTACTCGTCGTCTGTAATATTTTCATTTTTTAGCTGCGGGTAAAATTTATTTTTATCAGGAAGAGGAGTTTCATTAAATCTGCTCCAGTCGTCGAGATGTTCGTACGAAAACATTCTTTTTCTTGTCAGTAGATTAAATTTATCTCCAAAGCATTTTTGTAGGTTATAAAACTCGCTACCAGCTTTTACAGCATTTTCTACAAGATATTCTAATGATACTAATGTAAATTGCAGACTGTCAATGAAACGCAATTTGTCGAGCGTGACTGACATATACTTTTCAAAATTGTTTGGAATACATTTTATTGTATCATTTAAATTTAGTTTAGATTTGATTTCTTCATTGCCAAAAGCTGCTACAATGATATGACTGTCATACCCACGAAAGTTACGTAAAACTACAGGAATAAAATCTGGCGCATGAAATTTTATATTGCAACTGTTATGGGCTGCTCCTCGATACTGACCGGTCAGATGACAGTGATCTCGCACCTTATTATCACCTAACAGCCTCTCGCAGATATGACAATTAACTGAATTATCAAAATCAAGTTGTTGCTCAGGCGGTATTTTCAGTGGAGCTGTTTTGAATAATTTGTTAGAAATCTTATTAACTTCGTTTATCAAAGTTTTTAGTAACCATACGGCCGGACTTTCAGACTCACATTTTTTACATCTCTATAACTTTACTGGACCTGAAAAATTGTTATTAGCACAGCAAACTACTTTATGAGCTGCTCCACAAGGGACATGTTGCTGTATTTTTTTAATCTTTTTTATTTATTTTTTTTTTTGTACCTGATTTATTCGGATTATTTTCTGCGCCAGCTACAATAACAAGTAGACACTCGAAATCAGCATAAATTACAAAAGGAATACTTAGCTTATGATCATAAGTTTTAAATTTTAACACTTTTTCTTTTTCTCCTGGCATGGTTATTCTTTGAACGTTGATACAGTATTTGAGATGTTCTTGCAGTTTTTCATCTTTAGAAAAACCTTGTAAACATCTGTAATAGAACAATTTCTTCTTTTTAATATTATTATATTGTCTGCCAACTAGTCCACTAAAGTTTTTTTATCAAGTAATAATGTTCTTTGTAAGATAATAAATTTATTGTCTTTTGTGTAGCATTTTCTGAAATATATCTCGTGTAAACATTTTCTTTTTCATCTAATCCTAAAACATTTACTGAAATATTATTTTGTTTTTCAAACTTTGGTATTTGATTTTCTGCTACAGGAAATGTTATCCCAATAAAATTTAGTTCATCTTTGTACGGCAAATATTTTTCAATTCTATCAGGATGATCATTCTGAGGATATCTAGCAGATAAAATTGCCCAACGGTAGCATCTGTGATCATTGTTTTTGACATTTATACATTTTTTCTTTTTAATTTTTTGAGGGAGATCAACATAAGAACTACCTCGTAGTACGTTATATTTCATTGCATGAAATAAAACCTCCTTTATCATTTCAAATTTCCAATCTGACCCTGATGAAGTAAATTCCTACAATTTTTTATTTATTTCTTGGTATATTTCATCGGCGATTGCAGCAACATTTGTTCCAGTAATATTGTTTGTGACTTAGCTGTTAGATATGGCTCAGAAATTTCGCTGTCGAGATTTGTTTTCAAAAATTATATGAATTACATCCTTTTTGATTGCATGTAATTTTGATAAAATCATATGATACTGAACTATTAGTTTGATACTTTTGTGAGCTGCAAGTTCTTGAGCTATAACAGGTTATGAAAGATGAAATAAATTTGTAGAGTTAAAATTTGCTAAAACATTTTGATTACAAATTTGTAACTGTTATCATAACCGGAAAATGCTGTAGCAATTTTTTATGCTTTGATAATGCTCTTTTTAGCAATATCCCGCAATTTTAACATTATATTATATATATAGTATTTTTATATTTAATTGATTTTTTTATGTATTTTCCAATTAGAGATATAAAAATGCTATATAATATAATGACAAAAAATATGAGATATATTGGTTTGACAGCAGAGGAACAAGAAGAATATCACGTACACCCAATTTATAATAGTTACGCTGGAAATGCATTAGGTTTGGTTATTCATATAAAATATCAAGAACCTTTTGGTAAAGCTACACCAGCTGGAATTAAAATCTCAGTAAAAGGTGATAATACAGAAAGAATTTAAATGTTTAGAAAAGATTTTATTTATACTTTGTTATGCGGAGACATTCCAAATGGACAAAG
Organism: Megalonaias nervosa; assembly: GCA_016617855.1. NCBI lineage: Eukaryota > Metazoa > Mollusca > Bivalvia > Unionida > Unionidae > Megalonaias > Megalonaias nervosa. Next base: position 21,000 of record JAECUM010015967.1, on the reverse strand, counting down.
AGTTTATCAAGTAAATGGCGCAGTTAATGATGATAATATTGAAAATTTATCATTACAAAACGAATTTCAACCACATCAAGTATTTGATTTATATGAGGCTAACGATCGAGGAATTATTCGACATAGAAAAACAAAACAAAGTTGTTGGAAGTTTAGATAAACATGGTTATTAACTTGTAATGGTACGTAGAACTAAAGCTAATCTAGTAAATTATCTATCACACAGGTTTGTGTTTGAAACTTTTAAATGCGCTATTTTAAATAATTTAGTTATCGATCATATTAACAAAATAACAGATAATCGTCTAGAAAATTTAGATTTAGTTACATTAAAAGAAAATACCCGACGCGGAGCTGGTTCTGATGGTTCCAATTTTAAAGATCCAAAAGCAATTATATCAGTAAATCTGGAGACTGGAGAAGAAATGAAATTTAATTCAATGACAGCTGCTGCATAATATCTTAAAATTGACAGCAAATCAATAAAAGATATAGCTGATGACGTAAAACGATCAGCAACATCAACATTAACATTTGATAGATTTGTTTTCAAATATGATGATTAATAATGTTTCTTAACTCAGTCTTAGGAAGATAATTATGGGCAAACATTAGAATATCATCTAGATCAAATTTTAGTGTTATAAATGCACTGTTGTCAAGTTTATTTTTTTCTGTTGCTGTTAGGAGAATTTTATCAGATTCTCGCTGCATTACAATAACATTAAAAGAATAAGCGCTATATCCTGACAAACATTTTCGTACTGCCTCGGCTAGTTCTTTGTAATTTAATATATCAACTTTCTGATAATATTTTATGTCAGGAGATTTCTTTTCGCTGGCCATTATTATTTATAATTAGAAAAAAATATATTATAGTATGAACTTGACGAGACGACTTGCTGATATATATGTTGACGATACAATCGCAGGAGATTTCATCTCTAGTGATACAATCGCCAACAATAAAATTATTGACGACAATTTTGTGCCAAAATATAACGTAATCTCAGATAAATCTGCTGGTTATAGTGAAGATGATATTTTGTACAACAATGACGATGATGATGAAGTTGTTGACGTCGACGACTTTGAAATTAGTAATAAAAACTTACAGTAGACCGACAACTGGACGATATAATGTTAAGTCACATATCGCTAAAACATAATAACTTTAATTTTACTATTACAGAGCAACAAGTATTTTGGCAACTTATAAAACCTTTTCTTAAGGTAAAAATAACTGGCCAGCAAAGAAATATAAAATATGATTTTATTTTTTTTAAAATATTAAATTTGATGCCAGTTGATAATGCAAGAAAATTACATTTAATTTCCTTGTGTAGACCGGTCAAATGTAAATCTGTACTGATGAAGTACGAACAAATTTATAATAACATTATTTTACCAACGTTGACGAAACCGATTTAGTTGGTACGCAGCTATTAAATTTATCGCTTCACCCACGCCATTTAACTCAACTTTCATTGCCTTTTTTCCTAATAACATTTTCAATAACGAATATATCTTGTTCGGTTTTCTGAAGTTCTTGTTCATAAAAACTACCAGTTACAGGTTCACCTAATAAATCTTTTAGCACATAAGTCACTGGTGTTGTTAAAAGTACTTTATCAACAACAAATACTTCTTCGCTCCAGTTCGGAGTAAATCCTTTCTCAAATGTTTTTTTCGTCAGAGAATTCTAACTTTATCATCAACTTTAAATGTATGTCTGCGGTACATATTTTCGTTTCCTAATATTGGATTTTTAATTGCGTCGTTTGGCGACATTTTTATTGATCTGTGTTTCGTGTTATTATACTCATCAACAATTTTTTGTAAATTGTCAAAATATTTATTTGTATTTTTAGCTGTCAAATAGTTGTGAATTTTTTTGTTTAGTGTGCGATTAAATCGCTCGACGACAACGCTTCTACCTTCATTTCCAGTGACATATTTTTTTATGTTATTTTGTTCTAAAAACTGCTCAAATATTTTATTAAAAAATTCTGCTTCATGATCAGTCCAGATTCTATTTGGTTTTCTTTCTGTACTTGTTATTATTTGTTTTAATGAATCAGTTATGGACGTTCCTGTCTTATCTGAAACAGGTACACTAAACGCGTATTTACTAAAAACATCTACAACACTAAAAAGATATTTTTTTATTATTGTTAAATTCAGCTAGATCTGACACATCAACTAAATCTATCGCCCAGATATCGTCAACGGCATTTGCGACAACCTTACCTCGCGTAATTTTTTTTTAGGTTTGTGTAGTTCTGAGGCAAGATCATCATACAATTTCTTTCTACCGAGTCGAGACTGTCCGAGTCCTAATTGATATTTTGATCCAATAAAACCCTGCACCAGCTTTCTATCAACACGCTCTCGCATATTTACAGGTTTCATATCACGAAGTTCGTCTAGCATTACTTTATCACAACCGTGCTTATCTTGTTCGTTGTTCCGGTAGCAGATATCATGACGCATTGCTATTGCATCAACCCGACTGTAAGGCTCTTGTCCTGGCAGCGGATTATCGTTCTCGTCAAGTTGTTTATCAAGAGGATTGTATGGTCCAGTATATTTATTGCCTGGCAATGTCCAGCCGCCTTTTGGTTTTGGTAATTTGCCAATCAATTTATGTATATCTATACCTGTTCCAATTATTTCTCTGTTGTTGCATTTCTGACAATATGTAACAGTTTTATTTTGCTCAAGACAGAGATCTCTATCACAATCGCATTTGCATATCATTATTTACTTTATGACTGACAAAAAACCCAAAATATTTTTCAGACAAAAATATTTATTATAAATCTGAAAAAAATATTCATAAATCTGAAACAAAATATTTATAAATCTGAAAAACTTTAATTTTATTTATTTTTTGGTCAAATTTTTACGTGGTTTTTTTGGGGGGGGTCAAATTTCCTATTTTTTGAGGGTCAAACCTCAAGCACTTTTCAATATAATTTTTTATAGTTTTTATATTTTTCATTTTTTGTTCGATTATTCTTCTTTTCGTTGATTTTTTGCTCCTTTTTAGAAGAAAATATCAAAAAATGAGAAAATTTATATTGAAAAGTGCTTGAGATTTGACCCTCAAAAAATAAGAAATCGGACTGATTTTCTTTGATTTTTTTAAACCATATTTCTAAAAAAACAGGTAAAATTGGTCAGAAAACACAATTATTGACTTTTTTCAGATATATAAATATTTGTTTTTCCAGATATATAAATATTTTTTTCAGTCGTCTACTAAAATAACTGGACAACCCGCTCCGGACAACTTTGTTGTTGGTGATAATTTTTTAAAAAACATACTTTTTCTTTTTCCACAAATTGCACAAATACTTTTTAGCATTATTCTATTATTTTTTTCTTTTTTCTGTTGTTTCATCGCGATTTTCAGTTTTAGCTTTACATTTGAGACAATATGTTCACATTTTATATTTGTAAGTTTATACAAAATTAATTGCAATCTCATCATTGGCGTGAGAAGGTTGCTTGTCAAACTGTAAAATAAATTTTACAAAATTGAATTTAGGTTCCAATCCAGAGCATTGGGACATTTGTTTTATAAACATTATACAGTAGTATCCACAAGCAGAAGTTCCAACAGGCTGAATTTGATTAGACGAATGATTCATTATTTTACATTTTTTGTTGATATATTTTTTTTTTGTTGCGTCACTTGATGGAAGTCCAAGTGAATCAAAATAATTGTTATTACAAACAGCTACCCAATGTGTGCCAGATCCGTCATTGAAATCTTGTATATTTATCACACACGAACCCCCAGCTGGTGCTGGGGCAATTGCATCGTTAAGTTCATCTTTAGAATAAACTCCACGGAAATGTTTTACTTTTTTTAGTTTATCAATTATATCAAAGTTACTCAACGCGGTCGAGATCCTGGCAATGTTAGCCCTCTGCCTATTCCCAACAGATTTGGCAATAGACTTCTCCCGCCAGCAACGGTCCTATAAATCCACCTTTGTTTTTCTCCTCGATCGTGTCTTTTTTCTTTTCGTTGTTGTCTTTCTTTTTGATGCTTTTCGTTTAGGCATAATATTTATCTTTAGACAAAATTTTTCTTTATACCATCGCCTGAGACAGCCTTTCTCGTTGCGCCAGATACTGCGCCAGACGCTGCTTCTAATCCTAATGTACCAAGTACTGGCAAAAGTTTAGGTATAAACGTTCGGGCCATAACAGATAGTACCGGACCAAATTTAAAACAAAAGGTTTTTTTGCGATCGTATTTATTTATTTGTTTTTTGGTTAACATTAATTTTGTTAAAGTACCTTTGGAAACGCCTTCAGTGTTAGGTTTTATATTTAATGATACCTGCCATTGATTGGCAACAGCAGCTGCTAATTTTTTAAACTTGAACATCAGTCAAATATATATCTTTTACAATATATTTTGTCATTATATACAGATTACGGATTAAACTTGAAGCTCTTCAAACTTGTACTGACATTTTATCTCCGACAGAGTCAATTGGTATAAATCTATCGCTTATTACTAGAGCATATATATATACAACTGCGCTGCTGGATCTGGAGTGTCCAAGTAATTTCAATATCAGCTGTTGAGTCGACAGCTCTTTCGCTATGCTTGCTAACATCAAAATAAAATATTGGGTAAAGTGTACGAAATTCCTCTGCTGATATCTGAGATCCGTCTGTACCATCTTGATACTTTTGTATTGCATCCATAAGGTACATGTAAGGTCTAGTAATATTTGTATTAGCGTCATCTGCAAACTTGCATTCTATCGCTCGTTCTCGATATTGCTTTGAATTTATTCTAGCGTATATTCGTCTAACATTGGCGTTATCAAATATTGCATTATTTTGTTGTTGGTTACCACGTCGCGCTTGTTGCTGAAATACAACAAATAATTGCCTCGGCAGTTGTTCACTTGATGTTGTTGTGACTCGCCATGTGTAGTCGGTAGTATTTGGATCTGCTGTTTGATATATTTTATGTTGCTGAAAATAAATTCTGTTTGTGAGTTTATCAAGTGTACTGTTTAATTCTGACACTTTTGTGATTGACGGTGTTATTCGTGGCATCCACAGCGCAAGTTTTTTTTTTATGATAAACTGTACATCAGCTCCGCAAAATCGAAATAAACAATCATTTTGTTCTGCCCGATCTAAAATAAGTGTATGTTTAACTCCACGAAATACTTTATTGTAATCGCGATAAAAGCCAAATATTGTGCTCAACGGAAGCATCATTCTAATTTGACACGATTCTACTGCAAGTGCTTTTCTTTTAGCATAACCTTCATTGTAATGTGGATTTCGAAATCCAATTGTGTTAATAACTAAATCTAACATTGCAACACCGTTCGCAGCTGCAACTGGTGGTGTTATACCAAGATTATTGCAAGCTGCAGTAAGTGAGACTCTTGTAGCGTCTGCATTAGCGCCTGCAGCTGGTGCGGCTATACCTAAAGCAGCAGCATTAACGATAAGAAAACTTCTTACAATTACAACATCTGCATCAGTAGCAGCTCCGTGTATTAAAAAACCTTTTGAAATAAATTGTTTTGGCACAGGAATTATTGCACCAATTCCAGTATCTTTAAACCACATCATACTAGTTGCAGTTAATCTGGAGTAATCATCAGAAAACGAACTAGTTTTTAAGATTGTGCTAGCAACTTTCAGGTGACTTGAAATATCCTCAACAGTTTGATTAGCTAGCTGATATCTAGCACTTTTAAATAAACACCAGCCATTATTTATAAGAGCTACTTTTGCGTTAGCTGCATTTGCGACAGGTGGATTAGCTACTGTCATAATCTGGCCACGAACTTCCAATATTGCTTTATGAGGTAAAAGAGATACATCTTCGTCTCTGGTATTAAATGTTCTAACGCCAGTCTTATTTGATTCATTAGAAATTTCATCTAGATACTCAAGATACTCAAATTCTATTCCGGTGTCGTCGGTGTCATAAGTTTCTGCTGAATCGAGATAATTTTTAACAGACATTTTTGTATTTATTAGGTTATATAAAATTTTATTATTTAGGTGCTGTTGCATAAGTTGTTCTCCTTTTGGTGATAAAAGTTTTTTTGTTGTTGTTATCATTGCACGTTGAGTTTCTTTAGTTGGGGCGATTTCTGATATAATTTCTTTTATCTCAGATGCAGACGGTGTACCTTTTATTTTATCAGCTATTTTTTGTCAGATATTTTTTGTCCCACTGCAGTTCCAGCGGCAGATACAGCTCCAGTTGCAAAAGCTTTTGACGCGTCAAGTGCAATTGGCGCAACTTTATGAGCTATTCCTGGGACATTTTAAATAAGTTTAGTAAATATATTTTTTAAAAATCCTGCAAATATTTTTCTGCTATAATTTTTTTTTTGTTTCATTATATCTGAGGTTGTATAATTTTATTGCGCTCGTAGGCGCAGGTTATAAGTAACAACCTCGTTATTCAAATCCAGCTATCGTACAGATTGATCTGTCAATTGCATACTTATTTCTGTTATTTGATTTTCAACGTTTAACGGATAATAAATAACTTAACGTGCACTAATTTGCATGAGAGATCCCGGTGGAACGTCTGGAGAAAGACTATATATTGTCTGTGCTTTACTACCCTGGGAAGAGTAAGATCCAGTTGCAATAGAGCAATTTATTAATATTGTGTTTACGTCAGTTATATTTACTGGCAGTTCAAGGTCAAGTATAATAGGTTGTTGTTCAAAAGCAATATAACTTTTATGAGAAAATCCTATCAGTGGTGCGATGCTTGTTGATGATATAAAACTAACTATTGTACCATTTTTTGATGTTATTCTAGCCCGTAACGTATTATAATTTGGTGTCAGCTCAAAATTGTCAGGTACACCATCAATTTTCATTATTAGCTCTTTTATTGTTTTATTTAGATCAGTGACATTATAAGCTCCTTGTGGAATTTTAAATGTTTACAATATAGTTCTTGGAGTTAAAATTGCAAATGTAAATTCATCATTTACTCCAGTTTTTAAGTTGGTCATAGAATGCCATGCCGTACAGGAAATTGGTCGTATATCATACTGTTTTTCAGGATCTAGTTGTATTGGCCGAATATAATTTACTGACAAATTTGCGCTATCTTTAGCAGCTGTGCTAGAGTCGAGTAATAATGTTGTTGACATTGCTATTATTATATGTTTTTATAAAATTAAGTTGCTGTGTAAAATTTTGTAGTCGTCAGATGTTAATAAATTTTCCGATCTTAAATGATCAAGTATGGCAATAATTTCATTGTCAATTTCAACACCAACATTTCCAGCCTCTTTTGATGATATCAGCAGTATTAATCTGCCTATCATTTCAGTAACGGATGCAAATATTTGTAGTCGGGAGTCTGTGACTCCTGTTCCAGTTTTTTCTTTTTCAGCTTTTTCAGCTTCTTCAGCTCATCTTTTCAGATCTTCCTCAGTTTGCAAAATTTCTGGAGCTTCTTCAGCTAACTCTGATTTTTTTTACTTCTTTCTACTCTTTTTTCATCTAACATTTTTGCTTCAGAAGCTAAACCACTAGAGTGACGACTAGTGTACTGGTTATATTTTTTTACATTATTAATAATGTTAATATAAAGATTAGCAATAATCCCATGTCGTAATAATCTAATACTTTCCTGGTAATTTTTATTTTCTAATGCTATATCTTTAAGATGTTTTTGACTTTCTTCTGATATTTTTCGTAACTCCTTAATTTTTTCATCAGCATTAAAATCATCTTTTTTTAATATCATACATTCTCGTATTTTTAAAACCATAATTTCTGTTAAATCTTTATACTCATCATTTTTAATTCTACTTCTCATATTTCGAACATCATTAAAAATATCTTTCTTTTTCTTGAACATATACACGCTCTTTTCTAAAAGCTTCTCTTCTAGTTTCTTCTTCATATATTCTCTCCAACGTTGATTTCTCACCTTTACTTTTTGATTCTTCAATTTGTTTTCTATATCGCCTAACCTTCTTTCAATTGGATCAACTAGTGTTACTTCTGCTAATCTTCTCTCAAATGCAAGCGTATTATTGATCAGCCGATCTAGTTCAGTTTGTCTAGCAGCAGGATCAGCAATATTTACTACAAGTGCCTCAGCCAATCTTTCTCTTTCTTCATCAGATATTCCAATAACTTTTGCAGCAGCAGCTTCTTGCTGTTCTTTAACAATTCCAACTAAACCTTTTTCCTGTAGTTTTTTAAGTTCTTCTTCTGATAGTGGTTTAGTTTCAGGTTGTTTTCCAAGTAAAGCCTCTGTAACTGGTTTAAGTGCAGTAGCTGCTGTTTCTGCGGCAACTATCTGTCCACGTCGTGCTTGCTGTACTTTTTGCTTAAATTCTGCCTGAGATTGTGCAAGTTTGTTCAAATCTTCTATGTTTTCTGTACTTTGCTCGTTCATCCATAATTATATCAAAGATGTTTAATAAAACGTACTGCAAGTATCTGTCAATACAACAGCGAAACATTTCATCTGGATTATGTGTAAGTTTATCAAATAAGAAAAAGTTATATTTATCTTTTGTTGCCTGATGATATAGTTCAATAAATGTATCTTTTGTTACGTCGCCACATTGTTCGTTTGCAATATTTCTAACGTCAACATTGTCTAGTCCGGGAAATAATATAAAACCACCAGTATTTCATCTAATAAATCTGTCAACATTATAAAAACCTTGAGCGAGATAAATCGAATCACATTTCTTATTACGTGACAGTGAAAAATAGGATCTTATTTTATTAATTTCTTCATTGTTTAGCGCAATATCATCAAAAACAACTATCGTATATTCATCTGAATCAAGTTGATTAACTGGAACAAGTTCTTCTGGTTGTCTGATAATAAAAAAAAAATCTTCACCAGCATCAAGATCATCATGAAGTTTGTTATTATATTCGCTAAGTAGCTCGTACTTATCTTGTTGTGGATTAATTGTGCAAATATAAACTCGATCGTAGTTAAAATTATTGCCCAGCAGTTAATTCCTAAGCAAATTTGTTTTTCCTGATCCAGTTCTTCCAACAATAAGATAATGATAATCTGGGAGTTCATTGTTATGTTCATGTTTCACCAACCGCTCTGTATCAAAGTTTAATATCGACGATTTTGCCATCGTTGTTATACAATTTTATGTTATATAATTTACATATAAAAAAAATTGTCAGACAATAAATAAATAATGAGCTATTATACAAAATTTGGAACATCATTAGGAGATTCGTCGGCTATAAGTACAATAACAAACGGCAATATTGATTTATCGGTCTACCCGAAAAAATCTGGCGATACAATGACAGGAAACCTGTCTATATCAAATCAACGACTGCTAGATTTAGAAACGGAGTATCCACCAATAAATGTCCCTAATACACAAGCTGTTAGTTATGCACAACTTAAATCCGTCGACAGTAACAAGTTGTCAATGACAGAAGGAACTTTAAGCGGTAACTTGAATATGTCAGGAAAAAAAAAAAAATTAATTTAGATACCGGGTATCCGCCGGCAAACTTAAATCAAACTCAAGCGGTAAGTTATTTGCAGTTGAAGTATGTGGATAATAACAAACTTAATAAAACCGGTGGGACAGTTACGGGTATTATTAACATGTCGAGTAACAAATTATTGGGTTAGAAACTGTATATCAGGCAGCAAATGTTGATAACATACGAGCTGTAAGTTATGCGCAACTAAAATCTGTTGACGATAATAAACTTAACAAAGCCGGTGACACAATGACAGGTAACCTGTCTATGTCAAATTCAAAAATAACTGGATTACCGATAACCTCGCCACCAGCTAATGAAACTGATGCTACTCGTTATGCTCAGTTAAAAGAAGAACTTACCGCATATTTTAAGAAATCCAGTGGAACAGTGACAGGCAACATAAACATGAGAAATAATAAAATAACTGCGACATATGTTCCAGTTAACTCTAATGATCTAACAAATAAAGTGTATGTTGACAGTATGTCTTGTGGTGTAAAACGAACCAAAAACAATGTTGGGTATATTCCAACACTTTTTAAGGCAACTGACAATCTAGTTGGGTTTGAGGTAAGCGCATCAGCATATTATCCTGAAAATTATCCTCATTACACTTTCTCTGATAGACACGAGTGGACCACCAACGGAGAAGTTGAAAATTTTTTGCATTAAAATTAAATGTCCTACTGCAGTTCTATTTGGCAATTTCATTTGCGCGGTCGATTAAACTCTAGTGTTGGTCGAATTTATAATTGTCAATTGGAAGGATCAAACGATGATATCGACTGGGTAATATTATACAGTACAACAGACACTTATATTTCAACAACACAATATTTTACGATTCCGACAGAAAATACTGTCAACATGTACTTATATTTCCGAGTTTATGTTGTCGCTGCTCAACATCCGTTTCCAGGACTGATAGCATTTCAAATATATATACTCGATGATCAAATTTAATCTAATGCTATAAAATAATGTTATGTCAATGGTTTATAGACATTGCGAGAGAATTTTGTGATAATATTTCTAACTTTAAAAAAGATGTTGGGGACGAATCACTATCGACACGTATGATAAATACTATAAAAAAAATTTACAATTCCAATGATAAACTCTCCATTGTCAGAAGAAGAAAAAAATTTTGTTCGCGTTATGTATATGCGAGGACCACAACTGAAAGAAGCAATAGAAAATTATGAAGCGGTAAACAGATACTGTCATCCTGATGATTGCATAAAAAAATATAAACAAGTTGAAATCCTGTTTTAAAAAATATTGCTCGAGCTTGATTTTGAAAATTTAGATTTGATTATAAAATCGAACTTAATAAAAGAACAAGCTTATGATGAAAATCTAAATGAAAAAGGACAAGTAAACGCTAGACATGATAGTCTCGACAAACTAGCGGAATCTAGGATAATGGGAATAAAAAGAAACAGAAAGTTATATGATAGTTTTTCAAAACGTGAAATTTTTGAAGTATCTCGGCATGTACTACCATGACAAGGAAACCCTAATTAAAATCGTTATTCTGACACCAGACACTGAGTTAAAGTGTACGCAAAGGCAATTTTGCCGATGATACGTAAACAAGACCCAGAATTTGATCCGATTATTGTTGACAGGTCTCTAAAGATAATCAAAAATTTTGACGATGAAATTAGTTATCTTAGTTATGTTGAGCGAGAAACGTTTTTTGAAGAAGTGACACAATCAAAGTTTGTAGCAAAGTATAATCCTTATTACGACATAAGTGAAGCAGATGATATTCCATTTCCATCAATCCAGCGCTCTAGACAATTGTCATTACGAGATTATTACAATGAAGTCGAGAAAATGTTCACAAAACAATACGAAAAGTTATGGCTTAAAGTAAATGTTTTTACTCGTCTTAACATTCTTGGACTAAAATCACTCCAAAAATGAATGCTAGCAAATGTCATGGTCACATATGCAATTATCAGAAACATCTTGTTCTAAAAAAATTCACATTAGATCAGATAATCTTGGTATTAGGGTATATTGATGAAACAGAAAAAGATTACAGTAATTTGATGATTGAAACAGATTTGTACGAACGTGAAGTATGAGATATTTTTTATTCATTTACTTTGTTAAAGAAAAATGATGTACTAACAGATAAACGATATAATGATACTTCGTCAGATGTTTATGACAAGTACAGAGATTTTATAGCTGATCCTAATAATAATAAATTTCGTGAGTTTCTTGATTCGATTGTTGCTGCTACAGTTTTAAATATTTTATAAAACTGTAAGCAAATATTGTATAGTGAAAAAACAAGTCATCGATTTCAATCATATTTCAGAAAAAATTCCAAAACAACATGTTGACGCTCTAATGCAATATTACAGATATGATCATAAAAGCCTTTGGTGTGTAAAACAATGTTATAAGTATTGCAGTAGAATACTTCGAGTAATATCATATTTGCCACTGTTGATAACCAGCTCTGGTATAATTTCAAGTGGCGCATCATTAAATCCGTTTCTGTTAAAAATATCTGCTGTCGGTGTATCTCTTTCAACAGCATGTAAAAAATTGTGCCTCGACTTGAGACGACAAAAATGCTTGTAACATAGCAATTATCACTTATAAAAAATTATTTGATCAGATACGATCCTATTTGCGAGGTGTAATATATGATATGGACGATTTAATACGCGAGGTTTGTATTATTGACAGTATGTTAACGGATATCCTACCAATGAGAGTCAGCAGGTATGAAAAAGATTATCATAAAGCATAGGTGTAACAGTAGTAGATGTTTAGAAATATCATTCTCTACACTAAGTTCAAGAAAATTTTCACTTGCCTTCGTACTCCAAGCAAATACATCTCTGCGGAAATGACTACGAAGAAAAATCTTGCTGCCTTTTTATAACGTTATAACGCCCACTCGAGAATGTTCTCTGGAATTCCCATCACGTGATTTCCTAGAATGTTCTCTGGAATTTCCATTACATAATCTGGCATTTCCATTACGTAATTTCATAGAAACAGTTGTGGATTTCCATTACGTAATTTCTTAGAAACAGTTGGGGATTTTCATTACGTAATTTCTTAGAAACAGTTGGCGATTTCCATTACGTAGTTACAAACGCAACATAGACGTATACATACAGACTACATACATATGGACCTTTTTCTATTGCGTAGTTACAAACGCAACATAGACGTATACATACATGCATACAGACAGACACACATACATACATACATACATACATACATACATACATACATACATAACATGGCGCTTAATATATCCCTGATACATATCGTCCAGTAATTGTGTGAATAAGTACAAGCTTTCGCAGTTATAGTCCATCAAAAAAGTGTTTGGAACATCTGTCGCCGCAGTAACAATATACACCTCGTCTAGACTGCATAAATCGATTCGTTGTCATTGTTACATGTATTTTGATCTCCTCTACATATGGTCCTGGAATTTATATATTATATCCAGGCAGAAAGGTGTAAAATCGTACGTTTTATGATTTATTTTATAATATTTTAGAATCAGAAATGTACATTGATTATTTGGTTATATAACTTCACAATAATTTTTGACTGAGGCCTTGGGTTCGGTTCCTAGAGATGTCTCTTTTTGTATTTTTAGTTTAGAAATGTCATTGTCAAATAAAGCATCAACCATGTTGTCAATAAATGTCATTGGATCATCTGCCCAACCTCTTATTCGATCGTCATTTTCAGTTGCGAATAACCATACTGATCCATACTTGCTCGATAAATGATAACCATCTTTTTTAATACAATCGCTTATTATTTTAGGTCCTATTCCAGTATATTTTGAAGCTGATATAATCGAATTAAATCTTTTAAAAAATCTGTTTGTTAGATCAAATCCAACATTTCTTATTGATGGCGGATAATAAGACATTTTATATTAATATTTTATTGTTTAAATAGAAATAAATCTAGAGATCTGGGAACCTCTTTCCACCTCTCCATAATTTGGGGGTGGGGGTTTCTGGTCTAGGATCCTCTTTTGGTTTAGGATCCTCATCTTCTCATACTACGTCTCTCTGTCTGTCTGTCTGTCTGTCTGTCTGTCTGTCTGTCTCTCTCTCTCTCTCTCTCTCTCTCTCTCTCTCTCTCTCTCTCTCTCTCTCTCTCGTTTATATTATGCAATGAATTTCACACCCAGATATATGCACACATTCACTGGAGTTCACTTATTATTACGAGGTATACATGTAATTTGTAAGAGCAAATTGTCTACACTTATTATTATTATTATTATTATTATTATTATTATTATATAACGACAGCAATCTAAAAACAGGTAAGAGGTTTTATTCCAACAGAGAGAGAGAGAGGTAGAGACAGAGACAGAGACAGATAGACAGACAGACAGACAGACAGACAAAGGGGGGGACGGAGAGGAAAGATATTGCCAAGACCGCTGCTTGCTTGCCGCTCAGGCTCATATACTCAGCTTGACTATTCTAATTGCTTGGTAATTCTGGTTGCCAATTAACGCTAGTATGAAGCGATATAGTACTTAAAAATGCACATCCGTACGATGTCTACTTTGTTAATAGGTATTGGTATGCGGTCACATCAATTAATACATCAACGACTACGAGCACTATTCATAACAGGTTATGTCCTCGAGTACGAGATTGCAAGAGTATCAGTTCAATATAGAGGTAAGCAATTTACAGAAATAATGCCCACAAATTATGTTCAAGCCACGACTGCGAGACAAACCCATGCTCAAAGTATGAAATTTAAAACAAGTATATATAAAGGGATTTAGCAAGGTTGATGTGCTTTTTGCATATCCAATACGTATACTTTCATATAAACATAAGTACTTCATTAATATCAATCAGAAATGTATCAGCATTTACAACACAAACGTGTGACTTCATACATGCAAATCAGAAATTTAAAAAAGAATGAAAAAATGTGAAGCTGTTGGAGTGGGGGTGGGAAAGGTCTAGATACAGTCATTTTGCACAGATTTTGTGATAAAAGTTCGGGTATACGGACCGATTAAGAAGAAAGAAGGATTTATTTGTAAGAAACGTGGGGTAGAATATGTTCAGTTGTTCCCCAGAAGACTCAGACGAATTTCACAAGAGCTTATAACCACAGGGTACCGATTTATCACGCTAGTCAAAATCTATGCTTAACGTCTTATGCCTTGTGTTTATGTAAGAAATATGTTACGTATATGTAATTATATCGCTTGTGTGTTAGTTTTAAAATTCTTTTTTTATTTTATTTTTGTTTCATTACATTTGATTGTAATGATTATTGCACGGATTCGAAATTCTTTTTAAGTAATTCGATATTTTATTTTAGTAAATGTTGTTTATCTAAGACGTAAAACGTGTTACATGAGAATTATTTTTAGTTAACCTAGTTCGTCTTGGGTTGGGAAGTTCGTAAACAGGAAGTTAAAATGATTGGTCAGTATTAAGGCCATACTTTGCTTGTGTGATCGCCATGCATAAACGTTTTTTTTTTTTTTTTATTGGTTCTTAAGTGGGGCTACACTGGTGTACGTGATAGATCTCTTGTAGTAAGGGAACACATGACCCACCTCGCGAGACTTGAAATGATGTTTTGGGGGTTTAAATACGCATTCTTAATATTTTTCTGTCAGAGTCGTTTTAACATCTTGAAGGAGCGAGGTGTTTGTTTTTATTTGTTGCAAGATTGTTTGTTTTTCATCTGATTTTTGGATTTAATAATTTATTCTCCTGGAAATTCAACAAGTTGACTTTTTTACAAACAAAATCGTGAAAGATATTCATGGAAATTTATTATGGAATTATTCGAAAACAAAAACTGATTCAATTGAGGAATTGTTGATATTCGTACATGGACCACATCTGACGTCATCGCCTTCCATATTTGTATGTCGTC
Organism: Megalonaias nervosa; assembly: GCA_016617855.1. Lineage (NCBI taxonomy): Eukaryota > Metazoa > Mollusca > Bivalvia > Unionida > Unionidae > Megalonaias > Megalonaias nervosa. Next base: position 5,544 of record JAECUM010015967.1, on the reverse strand, counting down.
GAGATTCGAACCTGGATTCTAATAGAACTATTTAATGATAGGACTTGTATTTTTTCATTCTTAGGATTAAATTTTGGATTATATTCACAAACAGTAAGTCCTATTTACCAATTTTTACATTGTTTTCTAGGGAAATAAATTATTTTGTTAAAATATACAAAGCTTGTTGGCTTTCACTCTTTTCTTTGTTACTGAGTAAGAGCCCTTGTCACGTAACAAATACAATAGTTGAATATTTTATAGCCGACAAGTGAACTTAGCTAGGTTATTGGAAATCAGAAATTTTGTTTGAGAAAACCTTTATAATCGAAGGATACTCAACCAAGTGTTTCATGCGTCATCAAAATAGACGTGCAAGCCAGTTGAATAAAACAAAAATTAATTTACCCACAGTGTCGCCTCAAGTCTGATACTAGCATTTGATAATGACCATCAGTTACATCTTCAAAGCAGCTCTCCGCAGAGTTACCCCATTAGTGCATTACAATTAATAAGAAGATGGAAATAGGGTTCTTTTTCCTACGATATAGTTTCTTTGTTTAAAATTCTTTCCGCATGCACCTTGGATGGAAAGGAAACAGATGAATATGCAAAGATGAGACTATGAATACAACTGTAACCTCTTAAACTATAAAACCAAAACATGCAACAAACCCATCCCATTCATGGCCTCCTACCACAACCATGTCCCAGACTTACAACAGCCCACTCGGAAACGTTTGCACCAGATAGAACTGTCCAAATGTCTGAACCAAATATAACAAAAGGTCCCTTATGGTAGAAAACCGTTGACCTAAATATCTCAAGGACCTTGCCGTAAATTCGTACAGAACCACAGATTCAGACACATATCATCGCAAAAAGAAGTGCTCCCTAATTTGCTAACACTTGCCTCAGACGATATAAGTTCCGAACTTTAGCTTCAGGAATTGGGGCCCCGAGTGGCCAAGTGGTCCAAAACGCTATCCGTTACGGATCACTGCCATTTCACCTCTGTCTGCGTGGGTTCGAGTCTCGGATTAGGCCAATGTGGGTGTGTGATTTAGATTTTTAACGTAGCTTTAACAATTTTTCAGTCATATCGCTACGATGTCTGCAGTGTGACAATTTATAGTGATGTCTAGCACTGGGGCATCAAGCCGCAGACATGTGGCATGATGTCCCACCCAGTCACATTATCCTGACACCAGGCCGACCAGTCCTAACACTAACCTATCAATGCTGAGCGCCAAGCGAGGCAGCTGTTAGTACCATTTTTGTAAGTCTTTGGTATGACTCGGCCGGGGTTCGAACCCGCGACCTCCCGCATCCGAGGCGGACGCTCTAACCACTGCCAATGTGGGTATGTGAGAAAGCTTGCCAGTAACTTCTCGTGGGTCGGTGGTTCTTTCCGGGGTTTTCCCGGGTTCTTCCTCCACCATTAATACTGGCCGCCATGTAGAGCCTATCGTGTGCTGACAAAATGGCGTTAAACCCTACAACAACAACAACAACAAGCTTCAGGAATTAGAAGTTAGGATGTCGACTGTCAAGCCAGAATCTTCTGCCTGACAGGTAAACTTTGTGTTACGGAATATATCGGCGAAGTATTTGTCTTCTGAATACAAATAAGCACGAATCACATTATTTGCAATTAAATGTTCAATGTGTAATTCACCAGATACTAAACTTCAACGTGACATTCAGTGAAGACCCTCAAGATTCTACCCCTTATTATGTCTAACCTGGGGTTGTTCCGATATAGAACGAAAACTTAAGAAACGATTCCGGATTCTCCAACGGAGAACTCATGAGGAGCTTAGTCTCAATAAAAAACATTTAACTTTGCAAATATAATCAGTTGGTTACAAGTTTACAGCCTTGCGATGATCTCCAAGGCCATGTTTACTCATTTAGATACTGTTCGACCCCTTCGTGTGATTACTATTATTATTATTAGCAGTATCAGTATCACGTTTGCATTATCCCATCACAACATTCTCATGATCTATTGCATCGAGTACTTTCGCAATCTATAACTTTACGGGGAAATAATTTCTATTACATACCGTAAAGTCTCCTTTAAGATGGCGTTGTTTTTTCGCAGACGTATTGTTACGGTCATTTGTCTTTAGCATGGAATTAGATGGGATTAAGTATGTATCCAGTACATACTTACCTCTTATCACCTCGTCATTTTGATATATATATATATATATATATATATATATATATATATATATATATATATATATATATATATATATATATATATATATATATATATAATATATATCATCTGCAAACTCCGTTATTTAACTTACTTTTGGCGATAAATTTCCCGTCGCAAAATCTCTTGTCAGTGGACTTGAGTTAATTGATATGATTATTTTATGTTTGTGAGTTATTTCTTCTCACGAAAATTCATAAACAACCCACCTCTCTCTCTCTCTCTCTCTCTCTCTCTCTCTCTCTCTCTCTGAATATGCCTTCGCTACGATAGACCACGCTATACGATTGACAAAAATGCCACATTCCTTTTTTATCTGGTTGTTCTTTGTGTGATTTTGGCTTAAAGATTGAAAGCAAGCTAATCTTAAGTTAATGAACAAATTTACAGGTCATGATAAAAAGGAGAAATAATGGTGTGATTCCAATTAGTATTGATCATACTTTTCGCTCTAAGCATAACATGAAACGCGTTTCTAGTCTTTGCAAAGTCCAACACCATCATTGATTTGTTCTGCATCCACCTACTCCACCCACACCCATGCAAATTCGATAGCAACCACACGTGTGCAGCAGGTGTAGGCCTATAATAAGTACTAGTGATACAAACTGAAATCTGGAACTTGCAATTGCATAGTATGTTGTACAAATCAGGTAATGAGGTACTGTGTCCAGTTATCAAGAAGTCACGATAGTACAATATAAATATCTGGTAAAACTAAAAAGGAACAATATATGATAGCTTTTATATCAGAATTTAGTGAGTTAGACTCTCATTTGGCGTACGTGAAACTCAGTCTTTATTCATCATGAAAATCCAATTCCAGCTGGAGTTCATTCTTAGAATGTAACAATAGATAATCTACATCATAGCCTGAGGCATAAGGCTTTTAATTGCGTGAATATTAGACGGCAGTAACTTATTGTATATACATCCTTGGGCGTAACTTGATCCCCATTTCGTCCAACAGTACACTAGTCATTTAACTATGCGTGACGTTAATAATCCATAAAAGAATGCAGCAGGAGGTACTTGCGTGCATTAAATTTATAATTCCTTGTTTTGCCTGAAGCTGACACATAGGTCAAAAGCGAGATTATATCAGAAAGATCTCCAAAAATCCAGATGTTAACTTATTCCCACAGGTAGCTCACTCATGCATCTACTATGCATCAATTGTTGTCGGTGGATATAACGTTTCCTTGAGTTCCGTCTTAAAATAAGGGCTGGCGAAAGTTACAATAAAGAACATATGCATAGAAACAAATACACAAGGAACCAAAGCGCTCAGCAGTGACTATGTATTTACTTGCCGGCACATGCGTGGTATTAATACTAAATTACTGACGACATACTAATAATATATGTGCCATTGTTGTAACGCTTGACAATGCAAGGTGTTATGCATAGCGAAACAATTTTAGGATGGTACATGTTGCATGGCTTTTTTATGCAAAACTAACTACCTTCCTCTGTCTTTGTTCAGTGTGCTTAATACGGGTCTTGTGCTGAGAGGGAATGCATATTCTAACTCCCCGATGCAAGCCACGGGAGACAATTCGCTACGCTCCTTTATCTCCTTTGGCTGCTAGTGCTGTGCTTTCCTCGTATTTCACGAGTTCTCATAACAAAATACATCAACAGCAAAAAGTGCAGCAATCTATAATGCATAAATAAATGTTGTGTCGATCGTCCTTAAAAAGAGAAACTTCTATTGGCTCATTCAAATGGCGCGAAAGGTCATGATGGGATAGTATGGCAAAATGATTTTGCTCACGCTCGCAGTGACTGGTTAAGCGCGTTTATGCATATTCATACGAGAAAGGAAATGTTTGTACAGTTAGTGATAAAGAAGAGTAGCTGATTGAATCCTGTTGCCTTTAACGGTGATTCCAGCTTCGATCTTGTTACGTTGAAGTTGGCACCCTCTTTTACTTTCGAAGCACAATTTCTGAACTTACGTATGCTTCAAAATTCATTATAAGACTGGATACAGATCTGCTTGACGTATATCAACAACCAAGGAAGAACATTGCTTATACGTGCACAAAGCAAGCACAACATATATACAATGTACAAATAATTCCATTCTCGAATGTACTTAAATGGTATGTACTGGACGGCAGATTTGATGTAATTTAGGCTATGGGCTGACACTGCTGTTTCAGTTTCTAGTAAGCTAATATACAAAGAAAAGAAAACGAAGTTTGCAAACTTTGACTATGCACTGGTACAAGATGCCGTGAGATTCCGTGAGAGTTTGTATCTAGTAGATCATACTGATGCTTGAGTTGTGCGGCAGGTGACTGGTAAGACTTCGAAAATGTTAATGACTAACAGAAAATATTCACATCAGCGTTGGTGAGACCTTGGAGTGATGACTGCCAATCAAAAGTGTTAAGGATCATGGAGGTGAGGGTAGGGTGGCACAATTTACATGGCTTATTTACTATAAAACAGTCCGCATACGTTACATATGTTTAACTTGTACCTTTTGTTGTGGTTCCAGATGGTGGATGCCCATTTAGCTTCGATCTTACGACGCTGAAGTAGACCCTCGTTTACTTTGGAAGGACAATTCCTTAAAGTAATTCCAGCAAACATCAAATTGGTTTTGTGATATTGTTATTATGTAGGTTTTACTTCAAGTTGTTGCACAATTCTTCTCCAAAATATCGACAATGCTGCACATCATCACACGTTTGGCCTTCCATAGTGTAGGGGCAATGCTATTTGGAGTCCATCTACCACGGGTGGCTCTATTTAACCAAAATGGCACATCTTGATGTTAGTCTCCATCTACCATGAGTGGCTCCATTTAGTTAAAATGGCATATCTTAATGATAAACTCCATCTACCACGGGAGACTCTGTTTAAAGAAAGTGTTAATATTCTTCTGAAGAAACAGTTGAAAATTGTAGTCGTTGATACGCTGGTGCAATGCAGTCATCAGCAAAGAGACTGGCAATTATATATATATATATATATATATATATATATATATATATATATATATATATATATATATATATGCATGCATGCTATTGGCAATGTCATTTATGTAGATCAGGAACAGAATTAAACCGAGTATTGTTCCTATAACTATTATTCATTATAGTTACTTTACTTAGTTGTGGCACGATATGCACTTTCGCGCTTAAACTTATGAGAAAAATAGTCGTTATGGTAATCTCCCTGATTTGGACCCAATCTCCCTGCTTTTGAACACAAATCTCCCTGATTCGTTTCCAGAAAACTTGGCATGTATGGTACAGTATGTTGTGTGTGTGTGTGTGTGTGTATGTGTGTGTGTGTGTGTGTGTGTGTGTGAGAGA
>JAECUM010015966.1:0-50775 GCA_016617855.1 Megalonaias nervosa | reverse complement strand
TAACCCTATCAAACTAATACACCTGTTAATCCTAACAAACCTACCCTACTCAACCAAAGATGACAGCCATTCCAATATGAGTTCATAGTGACTCCAAACCTAGTCATTATAAGGTGGTCCGAACACCAGGACCATCAGGGCCCACCACACAGAGTGGCAACATAAACATAAATTAGAAACAACATTAGGGCCCCAAATAGACACATATAAGATGGTCAAAACCCTATGATCATCAGGCCCCGCTGCACAACGCGGCAAATAACCACTTTATGTATATATTCGGTCCCAATATCACAGGTTAGCTACCCACGAGACCGATAGGCCCCATAAATGATAGAGTATGTTATACCAGACCCTAAAAACAACAGCTGATATAAGGTGGTCTAAGCCCAGAACCATCAGGGCCAGTCACGCAAGGTGACAAATAATAAAATAAATAGCATACAAATGGCTGTCGTCTGAGGTACCTGCTTAATATTAACTATTGCAAAACAGCACAGAGTATATTCCAAATTTCAGAAATTTTGAAGAACTTTTCGGCCAAATCCATAATTAAATTATCCAAATTCAAAACACTTGTAAGACACAAAATTTAGGCCAGCCCCCTGGAGTCAACGAGTGCCTTCCGGTGGATCTACCCCTGCCTTCCTGCCCTTCTTCCTCCCTTGCCTCGACCGGACATCAAATTAACAGCGTGCAATGCACGCATAAATATCATACCTAAAACACATGAGTGCATGCTGGAACGACTCCCACTCATTACTCAGTTTGGTAGAAGCAGACTGCAAACATGAGTGCGTGTTGGGTTAATTTCCCACTCATGATAGCCTTACATTCAGGTAGCTTAGAACCCATAGTTCTGCAACCTGACGGCTAAATTTAACAGCACTCCTTGAGTGCATAAACGCCTGGGGGACCTGGCTCTAATTTCTTTCCCCAGGAATAATTTATCATCCTGCTATGCAGGAATAAACCAGTGGTACATGTGCAATTGTACGAACAACACTTAAATTCAATATCATCATCATCATCAGTGCAAGGGAGTCAGCATGAAGAACTAGAGGTATCAGAGTTACATTAAATGCAGAAAAGAACAACCCTCTTGCTTGCGACTAATTCCCCATAGCGCAGTTCCATCAAGAGGCACTACTACACTTCTTTATCATCTTTACAGGAGTTATGGTCCTGATTGCCAGGCTGTATAACCTCGGTTTTTACAGTATAATTTTTCTGGACATAGTTGGATTTAAAACAAACTTGATTTGCATATTGAATAAATTTGATTTTCACTGTTCCATGACTTCATTTACAGAAGTTAGGCTTTCTGGCTACCCATCCTGCTACATGTATTTTGATTTCCATAGTATAGCTTTTACCAGGCTTTTGGGGGTTAACCAAAGTTGGTATGCAGCTTTATATTGGAGAGACTGTAATTGTGTCCTATTTCCAGTGTTCCCAGAGTTCATTTACAGGAGTTATGCCCCCTTTTCACAACTTTACCAAGGATTGTTTGATTTAAGTACAGTACATGTATTTACATGCAGCTGTCTATTAAGAGTGCAATTTTCAGTATTCCATAACAACGTTAGAAGAGTGATAGCCCCAGATTTTCCATCTTTCTGTTTTTAGTTTTTTTTCTGCAGGATATCTTTCTAGACGATTATTACATTTCAACTGTTAATTTAGCATCCACCTTGTTAAAGAGAAACCTCATTTATAACTAAACCAGTTAATATCCATAAGTGCCTTTCACATTATGTACCAAACCACCATGGTATTGTGAAGTTGATCATACATAAGTGATTATGGGGCCTGGAGGATTAACAAAATGCCAGACAAATGCAGTAAATTTACTACCTGCCAATTTATATAACATCTGGGATTAAGGTAGACCCATGCTCTATGAAAAATAATCATTGTTTGTGTATTTATGTTTTGACAGCTTGACTAATGTTTTGAGTAGTGTCAGGGGACATCTGAAACAAAAATTAGGAGTTATAATGTGAAAATGTTGTAACATAATGAAGATCATTATAGTGGGTTTCTCCTGGAGTGTTTCAGACATTAAATGAGATTGATTTCTAATGTTTCATGACATCATTTACAAAAGTTACAGCCCCTACATATCCATCCTTCTGACTTTGTTTTCTGTGGCCTTAATTTTTACTGAGGATTGTATTATTTAATACAAAAAAGTGACATACAGCTTCATATTGATGCAATCATGTACAAGTTTAATTTGCAGCATCCTACATCCTTATATACAAGAGCTATTGCCATGCATGTCCAGCCTTCTGACTTTGGGTTTTGCAGCTTTTCTTAAATCGGGGAATGTATTATTTCAGCCAAAATTGACATACAGCTTCATACTGATGAAATCTTATAGAAGTTTCATTTGCAGCATTCCACATCATCATTTACAGATGTTGTGATCTCTCAATACCCATCTTCTCCTAACATTCAGTTTCCCAACACATGTTCCTCCCTTTAAGAACTTGCCAGATAAAGTGTATTCAGCAGGTCCCTTGCGATGCACCAATTGCTGATAGCTCTAGTATTTTATGTTGATAAGACACTACCTTTGTAATTGTTTTGATTAACTAATTGGTTTTTAGATTATTGCTTCATAAGTGTTTCCAAATGATCTGTCTTTTACAAGTCCTCTGGTAATACCTATTTAAAAGCTAAAGTATATTTACGTTCTTCTCAGCAGTTTGACTATATTTCTTCATTAACTTTTGGATTTGAGCCAAGTTGAGTGTCTGGTAAAATTTAACTTCTGTACTTCTGCATATTTACAAATAAACAGTCTGCCAGTTTTTAATGTTTGAAGCTGACAGCTTAGTGAAAAAGAGATGGACCAAGAACTTCAGAACCAGAGATTAAACGTTCTCACATAATCTTTAGTTTTCACTGGAGATGCTGTGCGGCCATTCCTTCCATGATGAAGAGGCAATCTCTCACAGAGTTCATAGTGTTTGACCTATGGCTGGAACTCTTTGCATCATAGTGGAATAAAAATACATGTAATTACTGCTATTTACATTTTTGCAAAATGATTGTGTATTTAGTCATAATTTATTGTATCATAATTACTTAAATAACTGGACCCTCCAATGATCTAGGCAGCATATTTAAAAAATTTTAAAATAACTTGTAATAGTTCCCAAAAACTTTCCAGACACTAAACATGTTTATTTTTATAACTCCAACAAAAATGAAAAGTTTAAGCTGGAACTTATACTAAGAATGCTTTTCCTGTACTCTAAAACTGGTGACTGACATGTGAACCATCTATCCATACATGCCAACTTTTGCCAAGGAAAAAGTGCAATCAAGCGGACAAAAAGAGTACTCCCGGCAGAAAAAAGGGTAATCCACATGTAACATAATAAAAATTCAATGAACATATGTGCAAAATGATTTATTTACCCCTCAGGTCTTTTAAAATCAATTACTGCTTCAGGTTTTCATATGTAGCACTTTTAGCTTTAGAAAGCAACATACTGTCATGTTGCATTTCAAACACTTTGTACCAGCTGAAATCATATATATTTGTTTTGCACACCAGTAGAACACCAAGTACTGGGTTACTGAGTCTGGATCTTAACACGGTGTTATTTTTGTTAACAATACTGACAAAGTCAGTATTAGAATGGTAAAGAACCAATATTCCTTTCATAACCTGTTATTGGGTCTTTCAGCTGGTAAATAAGGTACCATTGCACATTAACTCTGTCTCCATGAAGTACATTGTCAGGTAGAATGCCAACTTAATACTTCAGGAATTCTCCTTCTAATTATGACCAACCTTTCCCCGTGGCAGGGTGCATCAAATGACTGGGACAACCTGTACACTGATGGAAACATTTTCAAGATACATGTATAGAATGCAACTCCTTTATGAATTCCAGTCATCACTGATGCGTTATCAGCTGAAAACCCCATCGAGTTCTACCAATTTACATGATGTTTCTTCAAAGCATTATCAAGCAATTGAAAAATATTTTCTCTAGTGAAATCTACTGTTAATTCTGGTAATGAAAGAAGAACACCCCGACTTTGCTCTTTTCATTGTCAAAGTATCTGACAGACTCGAGTAAAAAATTTTGTCATCATAATCACTACTTCTGCCTGTGGCAATACTAAATGGCCCAATTTTCATGGTTTCTGCTATTTTAAGTGAAGTATCTTCATCTAAACACCGATCAATATTAGATGATTTTGTTCTTTCTTGCACATGCATATTTGCTCCAAGTTTGGAATCTGGAACATTTGAACAAAGGCCAATGTGGTCTGCTACCACTAGGGATAGTCCGTGTTCTATTAAGAACTTGGTTAATAACAAATCTGCATTTATAACATTTGTTTCTGCAATTGAGTTCTGCTGTAAAAAAGAAGTTACCTTAGTACAGAGTTAGCAAGACAAGCTAATTTGATGTGTTTCTTTGTTTCAAGTGTTTTTCCACATCAAATTTACCACCATGACCAATATTAAATCAGTTCCACACAGCCTGCAATGGGTATGAAGCTTCCCTAGAATGGAATGCTGTATTATGTCATTCATGTATTCATCTTTGAACCTTTGCAGGAATAGGTTTTTTGTCTTTTTCTGATCCATCTGTGAAGTTATTTGAAAAAACATTTGGTCTAACAAACATATCGACTTGAATAAATTTGAGGACTTTTAGTGCCACCTACAGAATGGTTAAGTGCCAAATATGAATTAGAATCTGAGAGCAAAGATTAAAAGTGAGAAAACTAGTCTCTTATCTCCTAAGTCATACAGGTGCTGTAATTAGAACATAATGATAGTGTGAGGAAAGTACATGCAGGTCTATTGTACTCTTGTGCACAAGCCATTAGACATGACCTATAGTGCACTATAAATTGGTTCTCTAACAAACATGAATGATAACACATTCATGGCTTCACAGTCGCTTGGCTTTGTACCAATTCAACACTGACACAACCACATTGAGGAGGTGTTTTCTTCACATATAGAATCCAAACATTATCCACATACCTTAAATTTTACCACACTTAAGTTAGGTGTCCATTCCATGATTGTCTAGACTACTGATGGTGCAGCTTTACAAATGGAGGTCATATTGATGTGTTTCGATAACAGCTTGGTGTCGTTGGCTGCATCAACTACATCTGATGTTGAGCATTTGGACAAAAAAACAGTGTACTTCATTAATCTTCACAGGAGTTTGATTTTTGCCCAAATTGGTGGCTTACCGGTAATTACCATTCAAGAGACCACCCATTGTTGTCAGCATAATTTTGCTTTCTTTGTATTGTTTATATTGGCTATTTGCAGAGCTTAATCCATGAAATTAATTACTGATAAATACCAGATTTTGTTTGAGTAAATCTGTAAATTAAATACCCATGAAAATGTCACAATGTTCACAAAATCACAGAACTCCAGTAAACTGCAGTATTCCAGATTGACGGCAGAATTTTTGCACAAAACCGATAAATACCTTGTGCAAACGATTTAATGTCATTATAGTTGTGTTATATTTAACAATCCCATGATAACAAACACTAATTATTTTTTTGAATGGCCTCGTCAAGCAAGAGCTAGTATGTATCCTGTATATTTGGAAAATATGCCCATATTTTACACAGTTTTGTTGTGAACATTGTCAGGTTTTGATGTCCATACTGTGACTGTTTGCAAGATACCTGGTACTAATGCATATGCCCTGGCAGAAACAGAAATGAGTTGAAGTAGTGACTGGTAGATGTTAGTATATCACTGGTTTGTTCCTTGTTAAATATGGGTGTATCAGAATAAAAGAGAAACATGCTGAAAAATTGGCTTTCTTAGAGGGAATCCAAACTAAAACCTGAAAGTAGAAAATGAGTGCATGGGTCAGTTTTGTTGATTGGGTGAACATATTTTGCACAGACCCTTATGACTGGCCACAATGGAATGCATCAGGGCAAATGGGTTAGATTTCTTTGAAAGGAATGGTACAGGATTATTGAATACCCATCTTGGACTGATATATTTATAAACTGGAGCATATTTATTGTCTTCTTTTGTCAGTGGTTTTCTTAAAGAGAGGGAGAACTAATATAAGTGTGGATGTTATCATTTTCTTCTAATACTCTAATTGGAAAATAAATGGATCTACTTTGTGTAAACATCATAAACATTGGATTTAGGCAGAGTGGCTCAAAACCGAGCTGGACTAGATAATTTAGGAGGTGTGTGTAATTAGTGCCCAGGTAAACAGAATGATGTGTAGTCATACCAAGACACTGTAATTACCTGTAGAAGATGTGGAATACTATACACAGAAAAATAAAACCATATGTCACAGAGTATTGCTCCCACTAGAATTCAGGCTTGATAAGGAGAGGTAACACACATAGAAGATGGCATCAATTAAAATGACCACAAATGGGAAAATAATTGTCCCAAATGACCCTTCCTTTCTTGAGTGAGTATCTGACTGCAACTCTTTCCTTTTGGTGTACTTTATGGAAAATTCAGTGCAGGAGGTCAGTAATTGTTGCACTTTTTTGTTACGTGTTTTATCGCTCAGTCTTTAAAGATTAGTATTGCTCATTAAATGAAATTACTATATCTTGAGTATTGCTGTAGGTTTCATAAGACAAATTTTAAATTAAACATGCATCTTCAGGAGGTGTTTAAAATTTGGTAGAGGTCAAGGTATTTATTTTAAGTAATAATGTTGTAAAGCATTTGCAGATTATTCATTGAAAAATTGTAGTATTTGCTTAAACTGCAACAGATGACCTTTCCCTTAATAAAGTTAGGGCTTGACTGGCAAGTTAAGCCAAGTTAGGACACTCTTTTGTTGAAGATTCTTCATGTACACAGATCCTGGTGAAGAATATACATGTACATAGTTCTTGTTGAAGATTCTTCATGTACACAGATCCTGGTGAAGAATATACATGTACATAGTTCTTGTTGAAGGTTCTTCATGTACACAGATCCTGGTGAAGAATATACATGTACATAGTTCTTGTTGAAGGTTCTTCACGTACACAGATCCTGGTGAAGAATATACATGTACATAGTTCTTGTTGAAGGTTCTTCATGTACACAGATCCTGGTGAAGAATATACATGTACATAGTTCTTGTTGAAGATTCTTCATGTACACAGATCCTGGTGAAGAATATACATGTACATAGTTCTTGTTGAAGATTCTTCATGTACACAGATCCTGGTGAAGAATATACATGTACATAGTTCTTGTTGAAGATTCTTCATGTACATAGTTCTTATTGAAGATTTTACATCTATATAGTTCTTGTTGAAAATTCAATTATTGATCTTTATTGTTTTTTACATCTTGTTTCAATGCAGGGTACTGTGTCACTCTTTCTAGTTCTTAGTAAACTTCAGGGTAATTTCTATGGTGAAACATGTATACTTGGCACTTTGTATGTTTACTACCACCTTTATATAGGAGGGTATGGAGTAATCCTTGTGTCAATCCATCTGTCTGTCCTTCCAACCAGCACACAATTTTTGTTAGTTTTTGAGGGTTCCCATGAACTTGGTAAATGTTATGGTTAAGACCAAATGTGCATGCTGACAAATCACACTACTCCTAAAATTTTTGACCAAATTATTTCTTATTTTATCTTGTGGCAGTGTATGACACAATCTTGAACTAGGCCAACATTATTTGATGGATTGCCATGAAAACTTGGTAAATATAGTCATCACCCGAAGATGCACATCTCAACAACCCACTATTTGCTGTTTATTTTTATTATCATTATTGTCTCTTATGTCTCATAACATAATGCAGCATATGTCACCATTTTATTAATACAACTAGTCCCACATATTTTGGTTGATTGCCATGAAACTTAAATATTATGGTCATCATCTGAAGATGGGAATATTGACAAATCATTTTAAGGCCACAATTTTTTGGTAGAGTTATTCCCTTTCTTATTTTGTATCCTAATGCACTTTTGGACACAATCTTGTTATTTCAGCTAATGCCATTTTTTGATGGATTGCCATGAAAATTGGTATGACTGTGTTATCATCACCTGTAGATGCATGCGTTTTCATATCACTTTATTAAGAGTTATTGCCCTTTCTTTGAGTTGCAGCTGAATACAGCATAAGACAGTCTTTGGAATACAACTGGTATCACAGGTTTAACTCTATTGCCATGAAACTTTGGAAGTGTTAAGATCATCTGAAGATGCTTGTCAGCAGTTTCACTTAGCTTTTTTTTTTTGAGTTATTGTTAGCATTTTCACACAGGTTTTTAATTTGTAATTTTTGTTATTGTTCTTTCTGACTTGGATCCTATGTAGTATACGACAGAATCTTGTGAACACAGTTGGTCGTACAGTTTTACAGTGGATCACCATGAAATTTGTACATGTTATGGTCATCATTTTAAAACTGGATGCAGTGTATAATAGAATTCTGTTAATGCAGCTATGCCTGCAGTTTCTAGTGGATTGTTGTGAAACATATTCTGTTCATCATCAGTAGATATGTATGTTAACAAATCTTGTCACTTGCTCTATTTTCAGCATGGGTCAATTTTTTTCACCACAGAATCATATGAAACTGGTATTTTTATTACTTAATATGAGACAGAAGTCACACTTTTTATAGATTATGCCTTATCACCTGTTCATCTAATGATAAAAAATTTAGAGATGAAATTTTAAAAACATCAGAAACTTGTGAAGTTAGACACAGTGAGAACTTACAGAGCCAAAACTAGATATTCAGAATTAATGTTGAATTCCAGCTTAAATGTTGGTTTCTGTGATCATACCAATTATTTTTGCCGTTACAAAATATCAACTGGAACATAATTTCTAGTCACAAATTGTTGTGATTAGATTATATTGTACAGCACTGGCTCCATCATTTTAACTCGATGGTTGGGGTCTGTAACTGCCAACTGTATTATGTACCAAACTGCCAACTGTATTATGTACCAACTACAGTACAGTGAAAATCATTGACAATTTTTGTGAAGGGATGGTTGGGCTGACAGATTAAATAGAATGCTAGTCAAATATAAGTAATAATTTTAATTTATAAAGTCAATATTTTTTCACTTCGTGGTATTTGTACATAAAATTTTGTGAAATCATTTTTTAAATGGAAATAAAGCTATAATACTCAGCTTCTTGATGTTTTATATCAACCCATATTGTCATGCATTTCATTGCCCAATCCACCAAGTACATTGGTTTAATTTTGATCAGTGTCCATAGCAATACAGTCTTATATCCAGAATTGCATTATAATGAATGGCATTATAAGAAGGGAGCTTGGTATCTACACAATAGTTTTTGTTAAACATGGTGTATTTGTGTTGCAGGCGATGGAGTCGTGCAGCAGAGCAGTGGCGCCATATCACAGTGACATGAAGGAGTTGACACAATGGCTGGCCAAGACTGAGGCCAGGCTTTTGGAACTTAAACACTGGGGCAAAGACTTCAAGGAACTGGAGAAAGCATATAGTGTAAGTTGTATTGTAAATAATTACAAACATTAACTTTCCAAAGAGATTAAAAGAAATCTGCTGTATTTAATTCATTGTTCGGTTTGGAAAGAAAGAAACTGAAGAAATGAATTATCACTGAAGGCAATGAAAACATTAAGATGACAGTTAATATCCATTTTAATACAATATATTTGTCAATCAAAACATTCAAGTTTTGTTGTAGTCTGCAGAGTTGCAATACTAGGTCACTGACACCTACTAGTATAATGTGTTGAATTAATGACAAGAGGGATCTAAATTTATGGAATGAAATAATTTTTGCAGCAGCACACATTTAATCAGTGAAATTTTTGTTTTGGAAGAAAAATAATTAAGAACAAATGGTAATTATTGTAATAAACTCAGCTTAATAAAAAAGAGTGGCCACGTAAATTAAATGAGAAACAGATCCAGAATGAAAAATCCAGTTTTGTAGCTCTTTTTAGGTGAACCAGATATTCAGACATAAGAATGTTGTTTTGCAGGTTTCTTGAGTGCCTGATAAAACATTTATTAAGATAATAGTGTCCAAGGAAAACATGATAACAAATGACAAATGGCAAGCTTCAATGTAATAAGATTATCTCAACGTTTGTTTACTACTGCTATAGCATTTGCACATCCTTCCATTTGTTTGTACCTCTCTACCGATATTAAAAATAAAGAGCATCAAGGATATAAAAATGCACAAAACCTAGTCATTTCATTCATTGATTTATAATTTAAACCCGATTGTTACCATGGTCCCTTACACTGTCACATCGGCATTTCATCACAAATGGAAGCTCCCAATATAAACAGGCAAACAGACTGCTTGCTGTACGTTTCTGGTTTCTTGAATAGTCTATTTCAGTAAAAACTGTGTCATCTGCTTCCAATATTTGCAGTGTCTGTTTTCAATATTTCTAAAATAAATTGAACAAAGAAATAGAAGAAACTCATGTATACATGGGTTCAAAGAGCTGTAAATCCCAAATTTATGATATTACAGTAGAACTTGTCTTGAAAGACCACCCTTTCTGCCAAAGAATTATGGTCTGTCAAGACAGGTGGTTTCTCATAACAGGTCATGCCACTATATAATCAATAAATCTGTGCATTGAGAATATGATCTTTCAAGACAGGTGGTCTCACATAGCAGTGGTCCTTCAAGACAGGTTTTACAGTATTGAGATTTTCAAAGATGGTAAACTGCATCACATCTGTTGCTTGAAAACATAGACTGACCCAAGCATATATGGTGACCTTGTTGCTAAAAAAAATCTCCAGTTTGATACGAAACACCAAGAAGTTTGACAGTGTTTGGGACTCCCTGGTGACAATCAGGTTAGAATTTATAAATAAGTGAATAAAATGACTAGTTTTGTGCATCTTTTATATCCTTGATGTCTACTGTTTTTAAAATCGGTGGGGTGTATGTGTACAAACACACGGGATGGTGTGAGAATACTATAGTCCATTACATACTCTCTTTTATCTTTGTCCCTTTGAAATTGAATGTTCCCCAAGTTTGGAACCGAGATACAGCACTGATCAGAATTTTCAAGTCATATAGTAATTTATAGGGCATGATAAAAACAAATTTTTTTTCTAGCATTTTTCCAAATGTGAATATACTGTTGTGGTGGTACATGTTTGGTACAACCACCCCAGTAATATCTTGGTAGTGATGTTTTTTTTTCATTATGATCAGGTAATAAATGTAGTACATGAGTTAGTTATCTCTTCATGTTTTTGAGTCTCATCAGAAGAATTACAATTACAACTTCGTTTCTGTGTCAAAATATTCCGAACCACTCCAATTATAACGAGATTTCTGTTGTTTAATATTCTGAACCATTCCATTTGACTAGGTTCCTGTGACTTGATCTTCCGTTTGACTAGGTTCCTGTGACTTGATCTTCTGTTTGACTAGGTTCCTGTGACTTGATCTTCTGAAACATTTAAATTACAACTAGGTTTCTGTCATAATATTCTGAACCATTTCAAATATAACTGGGTTTCTGTGGCTTAATTGAACAATGCTTGAATATCTTAAAAGCAATAATAGCATTGTAAGGTCCTATGTATGAAAAATGTGTCATTCACTGTACAGTGGTCCCCCTCTTATACGGCCACCCCTTCTGCACCGGGAAAGTGGCCTTATAAGACGGGTGGCCTTTCCAGAGGGGGACAAAATTTTTGTGAGAAGTATATGTAATGCATGTAGTAAGAAAGCTACATACTTCAAAGCATTTAATATCTTCATTTATCTTCATTTAAAAAGTAATATTAATTATTAAAAGGTTCTTCATGTTATAATAATAGACTTATTTCAACTGAATATACATTAATAGTTCTTATTCTTGACGTAAGCGTGATATGCGAGCGGGTATTGTTGTCATGCACATTGGAAAACCATTCAAAAACGTCATTTAAATCTTGGTACATACATAATTCTCTTTCCTTTCCATTTGCTCCATTTTCCCACTGCTGCTGCATAACCTCCTTATCGGTTATGACGTTTATTCAAGTCTTTTCTACATAAAATTGTTTGGCAAGTCCCCCTCCCCACCCCACCCGATGTCATTGAGTAGAATAACCGACTTTCTTCTAAAATAATACATCTCTGTTTACGTGATGACATGTTAATGTTTGGTAATGATTTATTTGGATGTTGCTAACTGTATGTGATTTAATTATGCAGACAAAACTTTTGTAGAGTGGATGAAATGCCTTCTTTGTAAAGGAAGCGATAAATGTGTTGTCACATGATTTTTTGGTCTTTGTCTGGTACCCTGTTTTGTTCAAAGTTAATTTCTGTGTGTGTGTGTATGTGTGTGCGTGCGCAAAATCCATTTTTAGCGTATGCTGACACTGTTATGATCTTCACAATTTCATCCAGTTGTAATCGTCAAAGAGAAGAACTTGACACATCTGTGAAGCCCAAAAGCCTATCATAACATTGTTGAGCCCATTTCCTGTAAACATCGGCTTTTATAGACAATGATATAATATTAATCTTAGTGTTACATGTACTTTAGTCAACACTTCTTTCAGTAACAAAAACTTGACATTGGGAGACATGTTTCGATGGTAGAGATAATCTGATTACTTACCTTACGTCATGATATGAATTAATTATTGGTTCTGGATACATTTGAAATAAAAAGTAGCCACTTGTGAGGGGAACATTTTACATTTTTGTACTAATATGCTGGCCGCTGGTCATGTTAGAGGGATGGCCATTCTTGAGGGGTACTTTTGAACACAAACTCATAGGTGCCAAGGGATTCTGGCCGTAAGAAGCAGGTGGCCGCTGGTCAGGGGTGCCGTTCAAGAGGGGGACTACTGTATTGACAAACCTTTTAGCTGGTGGTCTTTTATATGTTCTTGTGCATTTGATCTATTTGCTGTTGTGTTATATGTATAAAATTGTAGACCCAAATATGCCAGCACCTGTTATGTTGGAAGATCCTGTTTATGTTGGTGATTTTAAGCCTTCCAAGTGGAACCTGATATGCTGGTAGATTATGTGACTAGATTAGGGTCTGTTCTGTTTGCAGTTGGGTCTGTTAGACTTGGATGAAAATGATGCAACTTATTTTTTTGTTAATCATGTGTTTGTTGCAAGGTAGACACAGCAGTTACTTTTTACAGAGTGGTGGTGGTGGTGTTAATATCAGCATCAATAGATAAGGTTTTTTTTTATAAGTTTTTTATGTTGTTTTTATTTACTCAAGCGCTTGATAGGGTCTGTTTTTATTTTGGCTCAATCATTATGAAAGCTAAAATGACTAATTCCACTACTTCCACTCATATCTTTTAGATCTTCAGGGTTGTTAATTAATAAAAAGGTCATAGTCAATGAAATTTTGTATTTAGGTTTTGGTTAATTTTTTTTCATTGGTTTATATTTCTTCATGATGGATTTTGTTCATATGTTGGATAAGTAATTTTGAGGTTTAGACTATTCTGCAACATGCCCAGTGTTTTGATCTTGGGGTCAATGTCATGTTTTACAGCGATGCTTTGACTTTGGGCGTGGCCTTGTTAAGTTAAAACTGATGACTTGCGACTGTGGGCATGCCTTTGTGTTGAATTAAAACTGCATTGATATGTGACTGTGGGCATGCCTTCTTATTAAGTTAAAACTGTGTTGATGTATGACTAGGGGCATATTGTACAGGCCCAGGTTTCTTGTTAAGATAAAACTGTTGACATGCAACTGTGGGCATGGTGTGCAGGTCCTAGCCTTGTTGTTAAGGTAAAACTGTGTTGACATGTGTGACTGGGGGTTTGATGCACAGGTCCTGGCCTTCTTGTTAAGTTAAAACTCTGTTGATGTGTGACTGGGCATAATGTACAGACCTGACATGTGGGCATGGTGTACAGACCCTGACATTGTTGTTGTGTTAAAACTCTGTGGACATGCAGCTAATGCATCATGTTTACATCAAGATTTGTGCAATAATGGGCTCTGCAGGATAATTACTTTACAGTCTTTCATCACTGATCTAATTTCGGTCAAGTTCATTGTAAAGAATGGCTTAAACTTTCTGTAATAAAAATGAATACAGACTTGTAGAAAGCATAAATGAAATATATTTCTCACTTGTAGTATTATGTTTAAGTACCAGACAGATGAAGGTTAAATGAAACTAGAATTTAAATTTAAAAAAAAATAATAAATAAGTAAACAAATAAATAAAGATATATATGAATAAATAAATGAAAAAAGTTATTAAATAAATAATAAATTATAAAATAAATAAAATGGAATCAAATGTAGGTAATACCTTAATTGCCCCAACTCCTTCATATACATGAAAATTCTTAATCTGTAGTTCAGAGATTCAGAAAGTGTTCTGAGTATCATGTAAGTTTAGAGGATGTTAAAATTAAATTAAAATTAAAATTAACTACTAGCTTGGACAAGCAGGGTTTAATGAGTAGTGATTTAAGTCAGTAATTGTTTCCAACTTTTTTTTCCTATAGGTAACCATTGATAAAATAAACTTGCTTAGAAAGTGGTTTCACATTTATTTCCAGGAGCTGGAAAAAGGGATCCGTAGCCACCAGGGTCAGGTCAACAGCATGAACGCAGCAGGCAATGAGATCATTCGTCAGTCTGCAGCCCCAGACGCCCAAAGCCTGCGCGAGACACTCAATGCACTCAATCAGAAGTGGAAGGGGGTGTATGCAGAGATTTTGGACAGGCAGGAAAGGTATGTAGACATTTGTTAGCTTAATAAAGGGTTCTAGAAAAATCTATTGCATTACAACCTGTGGCAAGTTAGAAAAAAATCTTTGTTACAAGTAAAATTTTATGTAACTTGATCAATACTTTCATACAATTTAAGGAAATGGGTTTTTTTTGTACAATTCAGGGACAATTTCAGCTCTAAGCAAATAAAAAATGTTTGGATTTTGCAGTCATAATGTCTGAGCTGTAAGCAAATATTATCATCAGTTTTTATGAACAGGTCTGTTAGAGAGAATCAGTACTCATGTTGTGTAATTTTAGTTACTTAACAATACCAGTTTATTTGGATTTAGTTGGAGTGTTCTTGTTCCTTTTGAAATGGCACTAAATACATATTTCCTATTTTCTTAGTCTGTGCTATGTTGGTATCAAGCAATACCATCTGGATTTTTTTTGCTGGTTCCACTGGCAGTAGACTTGAAGGGAACAATTGCTGAGTTTTTGTCCACTCACCAATGAAGGAGGAAGGGGGTATCATGTTTTGCCCATTTGTTTACAGATGTATCCATTTATTCAATGCTTCCTTCATTTTTTCATTCATTTGTTTGCTGTGCCCAGAATTTCTTGGTGCCAATTTCACTACACTCATGAAAATTGGTTTGGAAGATTCCACATACTGACCTTGAATATTGTATAAAGCGGCATGTTCAGCATACGTAGCAAAATATGTCAGATGAAAATGCCACAAATTTAAGATCATCAGACCCACTATTTGGGGCATCCCTTATATAGAACAAATTGGAGAAATGAGATGGTATTGTGTATCGGATGCACATACCTGACTCGTGCATACCTCCTGAAGGGTGAACCTAAAGTAGAATGTATACCCAAACAGTGGACGACATTCTTGTAGATTTTGTAGATTTCCACTCTCTGAGACAGAAATATTTTGACATGAACGGTTTCATAAAATTGTATGAGGACATACCACCCAAGATAATCCTGGACATTTTAATGGAATGCAGTTTATATGTCAGATCTTACTCATTTTTTAAGGATTTTACACATGTTACTTTTATTTATTATTTTATGTACATTTTACAGAATTTTGACAATTTATATTTTATCTTGCTGTACTTAATGTGACATTTTCTGGAAGGGTTTAACTTTCAAATTTTGTGTGCAGTTCATTTATCCATATTTGGATCTTAAATTTTTGTTGGCACAACATAGTCACTTTTACATTGAGGTGCTATAACGCTCTGCTATGTACATTATACCCTCTATCTATCTGTCCCTCTGTCTATATGCAAGATGGTTTCTCCAACATAGCTCGTTTTTGCTTTGGGTTTGTTTTCTTTGTGTCAAACCTTGTATGTGTCATATCTGTGGGTAGAGGCAGAATCCTGTTTGGTCTTGGGGTTGCATGGTCTAAGGTCAAGGTCAGTAAAGCTGAACATGTGATTTTCCATTCTTCATGACAATTAAAATTTCCTTGGCATAAATGGCATCAAACTTAAGGGGCAGACTACACTTGGCAGACACAACTCCTTATTAGTTCTGAGGCAGAAAGGTGACATGTCAAGGTCACTGGAGGGGACATGGTAATTTTTTTTAGGGGGGTGGGGAGGGTTCACATCTCAAAGTCCAGTTTCCAGAATCCAGTTTTTATCAGACTTCATAGGTGGTTTACACTTGGACAGAGGCACCTTCTGTTGATTACTGGTCCCAAAGATCAATGCTCTATATTGCTGGAGCTAATATTGTTATTTTTGGGTTCACAGAACAAGTCAGCTTTCCTCAAATATTCTGCACTCGGTTTTTATCATTGTCATGATTGCATTATGTGTGAGGAAATGGAATTGCCTGGAGTTGGGATTTGGATTTCCCTACAGCTGTTTATTTCTTCAACTGATGGTTGTTGTGTCGGAATTTAACCAAAACACTAAATTGAACCAATACAAAATGTAGCACCACTTCTTGATACTGTAATGGGCAGGAAATATAGCCTCTAATTTTTTTAAAAAAAAAGTTACAAAATTAAGTTCATTTATCATAAAGCTTTCAGTGGTAAAGCAGAGTGAGTGGTAGTACTAATACTAGTGCCTCTACTTCGTAGACATCGTATGTTGGTGGGTGGGTGTTGTCAACATTGACGGACAATATTAATTCATTCATTAATACCTACTGTTATTCAATACCAAATGGTGATTGGTATCATTCTCAGGTATATTTGATATTCCCATATAAACTGATTATGAATCATCCATTTAACTCTTTAATTTCATGATGTTATTATGCCAGGAATGCAAGTGTAACCTTCCTAGGTATTACCCTCGTTTCCAATTTTGGGCACATTTGGAATACTGCCATTGTTATCTCGAATAATAGTTATGGGTCGCTTACGACATCATTCATTTTAGAGCTTAAACATTTATTCGTATTGCTTATTTTGACCATTGAGAAATAAATTTGTCATATGCACACTTAGCTGACACTCGGGGTTATACAAGTTTTTAGTTATAATTTTAATTTAGGTGTGGTTTTGTTGCTCTGGGTAACAGAGTATGGTTGCCCCTGCAAGCGAGCGCTTGCAGAATTTTTCCCTGCGGTTGCTACCCAGCGAACGGCAGAATTTTCCCTGCCAAGCGCAGAATTCTGCAGAATTCTGCGGGAGGTATAAAAGGCTTGTCAGCATCTCTACTGTGACCTGTTCGGGTTTCCGAGGGTCATGGTAAGAGCTAGAGCGTGGGAAAATCTTTACCACTAACACAACATAAGGAAGTGTGCAAAGAAAAGGTAACTCTTTTGTTTATTATTTTCTGCGAATCCAAATTCATAGTTATTTCACGATATCTACCTAAATAAATGCAAAGAAAATCATGTTTCTTTTATAGTAAATTTTGGATGGTTCTAAAACCAAGTTGTGAAATCAACATCTGTGTACTAAAACTTTTATGGACAATTATTCATTCATTGTTATGTTTTAAATCAGCATCCTCAGCTTACATATCTGCTTATCAGTAAATAGTATTCAGACAGTATTTTCATGATCCTGTGAGGTCAAGTCCAGTGTTTCTTGCAGACCTTGTTCAAATAATGTTTATTACACTTCAATAGAAATAGGATTAATAATAATAATGATAATAATAATAAGTGCATGTTTGAATACAGAGCAAATGAGCGTTTCCCAAAACTCTTTCCAGTAGCTATTTGTTATATTGAAAGCTGTCGAGTGTTTCTCAAGGCTTTGTGCATATGCTGTTTGTTTGTTTGTTACAGCCATTGAGGGTTTCTCAAGGCTCTGTTTGAAATTACCCTATATGAATTTAATGAAAATTTAGCCAATGTTTCAAAGTCTGTAAGTAAACAATAATTTTAAAATAACATCTGAACACTAGACTTAGACATTGATAAATGTTAATATCATCATAAAAGCTGTTACTTAAATTACTTATGTTTGTCTAGCTGCACACTACCACTGTGATATAAAATCCATGAGTTATTATATGTGTCTTAAAATTTTAATGCCATACAAGTCTGTAACTTAATAAACCACCTGAAGCTTAAATCTGAGTCTGCATTTCATCACTAGACCCATTCTTATTGTAAGGATTCCTCCACTTCATTGGAGAATCAGAGACCTCTTGGAATTAAGGTCCAAGTTTAACTGGGCCTTTACTCTAATGAGAGTTATCAGCCCCAGAGAACACAGTGAGTCATTGAGTGGTCACCAGAAGTTTAATGGCCAACGCTACCCTGTAACAATACTCTGCATATGAAGGATATAAAAGGAGGGAAGAAACCGACTCCAACAATGGCCAGCAGTGTCAGTATCTTTGAGAGACACTTGTTTAGGAATTCATAGGTGCACTGCTCTCAAGCATAGAGAGCTTTCCATTTTATTGTGTCAGAAATCAAAGCCTCAAAGTGACTGAAATTCAGATTTTGACATGGTTTATACATAGCAATATCGAGTCTAATCATTACATGGTGATTTCATTTGTGGTAAAATTATGTTAATTTTACATTTGTAATAGCTATGGTCAATGACCCATTCTTCTCCTTTTTTAAAATTTTCAGCCATCTGTTCATTATGCCATCATTGTCTTTGACCCTGTTTCACTTGTATATATATATCTCATCAAGAATAATTTTATCGTACTAAAATTAGGCAGTTGTGATCCATTTTTCATGCTGAAGAAACTTATGTACTTTAGTGGTCCCCTTTTATATGACCACCACTTTTTCACTGAAAAGCTGGCCTTCTAAAAGGGGTGGCTTCTTTTGAGGGGGTACAGTATGGTAAAAATGTGCTATCTCTGTGTCTGGCAAGTTGGCCTCGTATCAAGTTGTGTCCATAATGGATATGGGCATCAGAGACGGGAATGACCATTTAATAGCCATTTGTTAATTATACTGTCAGTATACTTCCCTGTATGTAACCTACACTCATGAACATTGCAAGATGGATGCAGATAAAGGTGAGCAATCCTACTTTATCAAACCTTGGTCAATGTGACCTACTTCTCATGCCAGAGAGACTATATTTGGTTACTGTAATACTCTTTTCATGTTCGAATGACTTGTATTTTATTTTCAGCTATCCAGTCATTTCATCTTCAGTATTTTGGACCTTATTTGACCTGCATTTCATGAAAATTCGTAGGATGGATGCATCTCAGCAAAGTGGGTCACTATGATTTAATTTTCATACTTGAGTGAGTTGTTTTGGATGTGACATTTTTACAAGTAAAGGGGTATATTTTTGCTCCTCTGACACTGTTCTTAATAGGTGTAGTGTCTTAGATAAAACTAATACAAATCACTCACTGAATAGAAAGAACTCATCAGTAAATTTAAAATCGGTGCCAAAGTAGCACGTGAAGAAGAAATTGATAAGAAAAAATTCTGTGTTGTTTTTTTCAGCCTGGAAACTGAAGGTGTGAAAACAAGTGAATTTACTGAGGACATGGATGAGCTGTTTTTCTGGATTGATGAAACGGAAAACATCCTGGGCACAACACTCCAACCTGAAGAGGTTTTCATGGAAGAAGTCTTGGAGAAAGTCAAGGTAGGTTTACCAATATTTCACCTAAATTAACCTAGTTACCACAGTATCCAGTCATTTTCTGTTTTTATATAGCAGTTTTGCTCATAATAACTGCAGAAAAGGATTGACATGCTATCGTTCACTGTGTAATGATCTGATGTAGGTTAGATTCTCATGCAGATGGGAGAATTGTTTATGCTAATTCAAGTTACCCATGGGAAACTAGTGTATATTAATTTGAGTTATCCAAGGAGACCCGTGTGTTTTAATTTGAGTTGTCCTCTTTAAATATAGAATTATTATGAAAGGGAGTTTGGTGTGATCCACTTTCCACAGTGACAGATTGTATTAATTTCGGATTGGATTGAGCCATTCATATCACTGCCATGCTTAAGCAGTAATAGTCATGTATCTGTTAATTTCATTTTAAATTGATTTGGTGTTGAATCAAAGTTGAGGATGCATCGCAAGTCACATCTGTTTTGCTCTAGCTTATTATAATTAAATAATCCTGTCTTCATCTCTAAGTTGCACATGTTTGATAGTAGCTTGTTGTAAAACTAAAATCCTGTCTTTCTCTGGTAATACACATGAAGAATGTGATAATCATTCTTATTTACATCAATCCAATCATTGGCGTCTTTTTTTATTAAGGACCGTGAAGATGATGTAGTTGCTAAACAGCAGAGTCTCGATACCATAAATAGAAATGGAGAAACCCTACTTAGCCAAGATACCTTGTCCCCTCAGGACAAGGAAAACATTAAAAGGGACCTGGAGAATCTCAATGGCAGGTGGACAAAGGTTAGTACTGCATACTACAAAATTACTTTACAGGTCAGCTTCAGTTATTTCACCATTTATGATTATGTAATGGTTAAAAGTTTAAACTTGTCTATAACCCACTTGTATTATGGGCTGCTGGATTTTCTTTGATGATAAGACCACATTAAATTGCTCAGTTTGGATTAACTTAGAGGTGGAGATTAAAACCTGTACTCTGACTTCCAGATTCTGAAAGTTAGAGTACATCTAAGCTCTATCCCTTCACCAGTTACCTGTGCAAAGCAAATGTACTTTCAGTTTGCACTAAATACAGAAGAGAGAGATAAATGAAGAATAAATGGAATATGTGTCACTGCATTGACACTGAATCATCTGCTTAAAATATATAGTATTCAGCTACAGATAACTAAATTACATGTACTTTTGCGCACCAATAAGAATAAAATAACTTTAGAAACAGCATTGAAAATGAATCAATATTCAAAACAAAGTACTACCTGCATATATGTTCCATCAATCCATGTGCATGTTCATTGACTCCTTTTTTTTGTGTACATGTCTTCCATCAGTCATTTCATTCTTTCAGAATGCATTTGTTCTATCTTTATTGTTGGTCACTTGTGCTTTTGTCTAGTGACATTGTTCAATTATATGGTTCCATATTTTAGTAATCAAGTTATATCCAACATGACCAGTATAATTTTAAGGTTTCATTTTGAAATGTCCATACAGTTTACTCATTGTTTGATGAAACAAATACATTGTTGGTATCTTCCGATGTATACTAAATATTTTTAACATGAATACATCTTCCCAGGAAGTGGATCATTGATACTGTGAGAGATGGACACAGTATAAGGGTGGATCATTGATAGTGTAAGAGACGGACACAGTATGAGGGTTAAAGCCCATATTTCACAAGATGTATATACGGATGTCTGGTTTAATAGCATATCAGCACAATCCTGACTATTCAGTGCTGAGTAAGGTTAGGTATTCCAAAAACACAAACAAGACACAAATAAAAACCAAACATGGGTAAAATCCCTAAAATACAATTATTTTTTTTTATTTAAATAGCAGTCTTTTAAAAAGTCCTAACCCTTAGTTGGAACATCCCCATAGGACATATCTAAGGGGATAAAGGTTGTATTTTTTAGTTGTCTCTTGTGACTTGTGAGAGGACCCATCAGGGGCTTATTTAACATCCTGAAGCTTGCACAAGGAAACAAATCTTACTTAAACTAAAGTATGTTCCAAATGTTAAATACACAACTTCTACACTACAAGATTTTGTCGCAGAATAATTTCACAGTACACACACTATAGCTTTGCTTGTGTAGCATGATTTGCAAATCTTGCTTTGCCATAGGGATGGGCCTAAATAGTTCAAGACTTCCCCTGTATTGAATGTTGATCCATAACAGATTAATCGACTAACAGATGCTTGTGATTATTTATAGTTGGATTAACTGGAGCAAATGAGTTTAAATGTCTATTCCATTGCGCAAAATTCCCCACCACATTTTTAAAAAAATATCTTTGTGCGTGGATGGGGATTGGTTTGATGAAATAAAGGTAGTGCTTGCAGATGTGATGCCTAAATTTCATGCAGTCTGTTTATTATTTGGTGCTATTTTTTTTTAGAAATTAGTAAGATTTGTTTCCTTGTGCAGCTATCCCTGACTGCCTTGATCAAAATGACAACAACAATGCACAGGGCAAGACTTGAACCCAGAATTTTGTAATACTGAGTCTTCAAAGCCCACCACTGTGTTACACAGCCTCTTTTGATTTGAAGGTTGTTGTCAAAAATAGGAATATAACCTGCATTGCACCTCACACAAAATGCCTCAAAGGGGTCATTAGTCGATTGTTAGGGCCCTGCATCAAGCTGTAGTAATTACAATTTTGGGTCCAACTGTCCATCTAGTGCCTTCAGTTCACTTACTGTAACAAACCTAGCTCAGCAACCGTTTCACATAGTTAAATTCCATTTCATTGTTGAACTGCATTTTACATAAAACATATGCCTTTGAAGGGCTTAATCACATCAGTATATTTTTTGACAAAGTGGTGACCCTTTTGACATCAATTTTGGATCTTCATAGAGCTATAAAATCAGAAATACCACGAAATGAAATCCCCCGAGTGGCCGAGTGGCCTAAAGCGCTCTCCATTACGGATCACTGCCATCTCACCTCTGTCTGCGTGGGTTCGAGTCTAAGATTCGGCAAATGTGGATATGTGAGAAGGCTTGCCAGTAGCTTCTTGTGGGTCGGTGGTTCTTTCCGCGGGTTTCCCGGTTTCTTCCTCCACCATTAATACTGGCCGCCATGTATAGCCAATCGTGTGCTGAAAAATGGCGTTAAGCCCCACAACAACAACAACAACAACGAAATGAAATCAACCACAAAACCCATGTCCATGAATATTTCAGAATGTACATTAGAAGTTCTAGCAAAGCTCAAGAGTCATGCAGCATATTCTGATGCTGTTTGGTGTAAGCACTGTCTAGTGGACATAGATGTGCCTTTTCAGGGAATTTTCTTTCTTGTGCTTCATTTTTGAGGAGTAAGTTTACATTTTGTTTCACTTTGGGGCCCCTTATGACTTAATCACTCATTTGAGATATCTATTGAGAACTTTGAATATATTGCAGAAATTAGTTGACAGTATATCCTGGTTTGCAAACAGTTTGTACAAAACGATAAAATATTTTTGGTACGGGGGGGGGGGGAATAAGCAGTCTACAATAAGAATCTTTTCATCATTGAATTACTTCCCTTGTTTAGCAGTTGGCATGATATAAGATATGATGATTTGTCTTGATGCATGCACAAGGACACTCCAAGAGAAATATCTTTTGATTCCATCATCTCTGTTTTTTGGGGTTTTTTTTGTTATTGTACCAAAGTATCTTTAATTATTATCGGAAGTTTTTATCATTGGTATCTTGCATTCACCTCATTGTATTTTTCTGTTAGCAGAAATGAATTGAATGGTAATTGGGGTTTTGCTTTTAGATTTTTATATTTCATGCACACACAGGCGCACCTTCTCTTTCTCCCCCACCAGCACTAATATATTTATGATATGAAGGATTTGGAAATTTGTAACTTTTGGTACTATTCCAATATTGTCTCTTTTTTTAAAAATTTGATATATGCTTTCTTTCTGTATGTTGATAATAGAGATCCCCAAGTAGATGCGTGGTGTTGAGGAATTTGATAACTGCTTTGTTCCTGTAGAGGTGATAAGCAAGATCATCAAGAGGAGGCATGATGTTGAGGAATTTGATAAATACTTATTTTCTTGTACAGGTAGTGGGTGAGATCTCCAAGAGGAGGCATGATGTTGAGGAATTTGATAAATACTTATTTTCTTGTACAGGTAGTGGGTGAGATCTCCAAGAGGAGGCATGATGTTGAGGAGAAACTTCAAAAGCTTCGATCCTTTTTGGCATCACTAATGGAGTTGCAGTCCTGGGTGACAGATACACGAAGCTTGCTAGAGAAACAGCGGCATACAGAGTCTGCAACCTCTCTTGATGAACTGGACTCCATTATTGTTGATCCACAAGTAATTGTAGCCCACATATTTGGGCATTATGACCAATGTTTTGGGTGGAAATAAACCTTTCGAAAACTGAAGAGAAGCTTCTGATTTATTACCATTCAGACTGGAATAAGTGCATTTACTAGATCCTTCATCTTTTTTGACTGGTTTTATGTTTTAATGGCTTTGTGCATATTTAGGGTGCCAAGGTTGTCATTCAAATAATAAAAGATGTAGGTTGGGATAACTGAATATTAAAGTCTGAGATGATGGATGTTCATTATGATGAGATTTTCACTAACTAAGCAAAGTTCATGAACATGAAAATGATGCCAGTCATCCATCTAATGTGATTCCTATGATAACTGGCTTACAAACTATGTTGTCACTATTTCCCCTGAATGGATGATCATTATGACATTTGGTTTTCACCAAAAGACTTGTAAATGGTCGTAAATGAAATGGTGCCAAGTTGACATCCAACATATCTAACACCACAGCTAATTTGAAAATCTTTTTATTGCTGGAGTATATCAGATATGGTTTCAACAATTGACAGTGAAAAGGAAGGAATGATCTTATCATGAATTCTTGGAAATTCTTTTCACCCAGTAGAGCATTAGTCCCTTCAAGGGACTCTTGTCTAAAAAGTACATGGGGATGATATAGGATTAGTTCTGAATCACACTGCTTACATAATGCCATTTTGGGCATTATGTAAGCTGTGTGATTCATTAACTGACAGTTTATACCATGATAAAAAACAATATTAAACTTGTATAATTAAAATTCTTTGTCATTTTATTAATTCCTTGAATTTTATATTGTTTGTTTAAAAGTATTTTGTATCTATCGTAGGTGATAGTAGAATATATAGTAGGTGAGAATTTTTAAACATTTCACAGCATGGTCTTAATATTTTATCTAAATGGGCAAATGTATTCTGTGTAGAAACACAATATTCAGTGCAAAAGATGGGTTCTGCTGGACATAAAAATGATTGGATGATTTCATGGACATTTTCAGCATGATTTGGCCAATTCATTATTGTTCAGATTTGTGAGTAGCCAATTTCGTATCTTTAAACCTGTTTTTGTGTTCATTAACTCATTAACCTTTGGCACCCCGTTTGAGCATCAGGAGGTAGTACCCTGCTTCCAAGCTCTGTAGCATCAAGGTCATTTAAGATACACTAAAGTGGGTGGTATTTCAGAAAAGTAGACAGATTTAGCTCTACAATGGTACCAAATAATCTGGACTTTCTGGTCGCATTACAAAATACAGAGGAAAAAATATATTTTTGAGACCCCACTTTTTTAACACCCAAAATTCGCTTGTGGTAGGAATCCTTTTTTGTGTCCGGATTTTAGACTTTTGATCCTCAGATCTAAGGCAGACTGGTCTGAACTGCACACAGACAGGAGAACCTTTACAAAAAGTGGGATAAGATGGGGATTTGGAGTGAAAGGGGGCTAGGACACAAAAATTATGGGTCCAATAAGCCACAAAAAAAAGAATTTCCAACTTTTTACCCTTCTGCACATGCACAAGCAAAATAGCCAATGAAAAAGTTTCTAACACAACTAGACTGCAGGCTAAACTAAATTCTCTTGCAAGCTAATTTATTGGGATGTATTCAAAAGTGGCCCCCAGATGTGTTTCCTACTTGCATTTCAGGCAAAAATGACAAAAATCTTAAGGGGTTAATGAGTTAACAGGCTAGGCTAATTACTAGGGGCACCTGCAGATAAGATTAAGACTATTTGTAAATGTTTATAATTATGGAGTCCAATAGTCATGCACAGTAAGACATTTACCTTGACAGTTACGAAGGGGGAAGGGTGGTTATAACTATAGACTTTGAACCCCTCTCCCCCCAATTATTATATCCATTCACATATATTTTAATTTCGTTTTTAACAACTGCTTTGGTGGCCTAAGTGGTTAGAGCGTTTGCCTCGGATGTGGGAGGTTGCATGTTCGAACCCCAGCTGAGTCATACCAAAATCTTATAAAAAGTGGTACTAAAAGTTGCCTTGCTTGGTGCTCAGCAATAAGAGCTTAGAGTTAGGATGGGTCGGCCTGGTATCAGGTTATTGTGACTGGGTGGGACATCATGCTACGTGTCCTTTTGATGATGCCCCAGTTCAGGACATCACTATAAACTGCCACACTGCAGACATCATAGCAGTATGACTAAAAAATTGTTAAAGCTACATAAAAAATTCAAATCACACTCACACACACTCGTTTCTAATAAGCTACAGTGAAAGTAGTGTAACCCCAATGTTTCCTTGGTAGATTTAGAGTTTCCCATCACTGAGATAGCTGTCTGCATAAGAGATCTTACTTTTTAAAGATTTAAATCATTTTGGTTACTAGTCATTCTTCATGCTTGAGAGATTCGGGTTCTTTTGCTCTGTGGTCATCCTGCTGTTCAACTAGCAAGTGACTAAAGTTTAGTTGGTCCATTGTGAATCTTTGATAATTCAGCTTGTGAAACATTGTCCACTTCAGAATGCGTGTCAGTCTGATATTGATGGGACAGTGTGTTCTATGTCTCTGTACTTGAAATTTATCTGATTTACTGAAAATATCAAAATTCTGCCATTTTGGATACAGCAGTTGCATGCAGAATATCAGCAACACAACAGAAGTTGACCTACATACATGTAACATTTTTCCAGATTTATATCAAATATAGTCAAAGAAAGAAATTTTTTCAGACAAAAATTACAAAGATTTGTTATTTGATTAAATCAGAATCAATTTATAAAGTTTTTAAAAAAAAAATTGTTGTTTGTTTTGAGGGCATCTAATGTGTATGCCTTGTCTTGCAGTGTTTACATTGGTTACATTTGCACATGACTGTTTATAAACATTTGTATAAAGTAGTTCTCCATACAGTTTATTCAGAAATAAATATGTCTTGGCCTGATCATTTGGTTATATTCTGTCCAGTCGCACTGTCAGTGCCCATCCCTTAATTTTCAGACGTCACTCAGTAACTTGTGTCCTCACTTAGGCTGCAGTGCATGTGTTTGGACCCTGTTGTGCTTGAGTTATCAAGAGAGAGGTGTAATTGCCTTGACATGGCAGAAAAGAGATGCATCATTAGATTTATTGGTCTGGTTTCATTATGTAGAATTAATAACATTTAAAATTTTTGTTCTTTTTAACTTTTACTTTATAAATATTCTGATGAGAATTTTTAAAATAACTTCCTAATTTTATGAGATGTTGAGTTGTTTATTGTAATTTTCAGACCACCCAGAGTGCTATTGATGCCCATCAAGCAAACTTGGACCAAGTGAATCAGACATTTACACAGTTGACCCAGAATTATCCAGTTGGAGATAAAGGGAGTTCTCCCCAGGAGAACCTACAGCAAAGAATAGATGCTTTGAATTCAGACTGGAAAATTACCAGGGAGCTGGCAGAAGCCCTTGAACCAGTTCCTTTAGACTCCTCAGTGCATGAGGTCCTTATTAAAGGTATTGTAAAACGCAGTGAAATTTCCCTAAAACAAAAATTGTAACTGCCATATATACTTGTGTCCACCTGCAAGCTAAATAGACCAGTGATACACCAAACCACACACCAACCAGACTGTCTTTGGCCAGCAGATCAGGGTCTGTATTGTGTTTTACTGTGTTATGACAATATGGTCTTAAAATATGTAATAAGAAAGAGCAAAACAAGTTTTATATAATTGAAAAATATTATATATTTCTCTAAAATACAAAATACAAAGTGAAAAAGTAAAAATGACTTATACTATGGTGAATTAAATCCTTAAGTGCAACATAGTTCAATTAAGTAATTTGAATGAGTTCTAAAGGTATTCTGAATGATGATCAATAATGTATTTATGTATCAATAGTACTGAATGAATCACACTGATATAATCTGAATAAGGCTTTAAATGATTTCACAGCATTT
Organism: Megalonaias nervosa; assembly: GCA_016617855.1. Taxonomy (NCBI): domain Eukaryota; kingdom Metazoa; phylum Mollusca; class Bivalvia; order Unionida; family Unionidae; genus Megalonaias; species Megalonaias nervosa. The sequence goes on along the minus strand of JAECUM010015966.1, from coordinate 22,722 downwards.
CCATTACAGCTATAAATTCACATGTCCTTAAATGAATTCACAGTAATTCCATAATAGCTATTAAATATCCAAATTGTCTTTGAATTAATTCACAGTAATTCCAGACAGTTATTATTCCAATTAATCTGAAGAATTAAGAGCACTGTAATTAGAGTGAATGATTAAATAAATGAAATCCACTCAATAAAACTTCCAAGATTGGTAATACTACTAAGAATGCTTGATTATTTCTTATATAGAATGCTAAGTCTTAATTACTAAAATAATGAGACAGTTCAAGAGTTTTTAATTCTGATAGTTTTGGTAGAAGTTGTCTAGCATCGACCTGTATTAAATGTAACCCTTTATGCTTGAAACATTGTATATTTTCTGAAACTGCCAAAGACAGTTTGGTTGGTGTGTGGTTTGGTGTGTCACTATAGGATTGTTGTAGAAAATTAAGACTCTAGTTGAACATTCATTACAGTAATATGGAAATTCTGATTGGTAGGAGACAAGTTTGTCACTTTCTGTGCATGTTGTATATACAGTCCCTTTGATAACAAGTCCATCGGTCATGTAGGTCACAACTTACTACTTTGCTTCTTGATCTGACACTAGTGTAACACTGTATTCAGGGGAAGTTACACTGCCATTGGGAGAATCAGGGTTAGATGTACATCACCACAGTAGAGAAGAAAGGCATAACAAATATTTTATGCTTCCCTTACAGTAGGTGTGCGGATAATTTTGCATTTTATTGGGTCTGTCTGTCTCGTGCTTGAATCACATGTGCATGATAGGTGAACAAAGCATTTAGATATAGCAATGAACTTTTTGCCAGATGTATTCATGTCTAATACAAGTATGGATGAAACTCCATTGCCTGGAAATCTTGGTCCCTGAGTACATCTGCTTCTGAATGGATTTTCAGATCTACATTACATGGAATTTATTAAATTAATTACACAACAAAGAGTGATGAAAGAATTATAATTGTATATATATATATATATATATATATATATATATATATATATATATGTATATATATATATATAGAATTGTTTTATTGAAACCTGTGCAGCTGAGTTAATATTAAATTTTTTTTAAAGAAAATGCAATAAATCACACACAAGAATTAATGAAAATTACACAACTCAAGCAAACAATCAAATCAAATTTATTAGAGGCATTGATTGTGTATAATTAAAGTTGTTTTTTTTAGGATAATGTAAAGCAGATTGCATTTTGTTATCTTCTAGTGAAAGTGGAAGCCCAGAGGTCTGCCCCTTCCCCATGGCCAGATTTTGACAAGTCCATTGCAGAGCTGAGAGACTGGCTGACTCTCTTGGAGAGGATGCTACGCACACAGCATGTGACTGTTGGGGACATCAGTGATATTGAGCAGATGATACAAAAACAGAAGGTCAGTCAAGAAAGAAAGATAACTCTTTGCTTTGGATAAAATAGTCATGCTAAAGTTGTCCAACTTTGGTTAACATTGCTAATGTGCCGGTTGTATGCTTCATTGTGACCGTCATCACTTTCACAGCAATGCTTAGCTAAGATGTTATGTTTGTTATGTCTTGCATGCAAACTCTGCTAATATACACAGTGTGCAGAATGTGGATTTGTTTCATGCTTCTAACATACACATGATTAATTGGGCCTGGTTTCTTTTTAGCTTTGCTGACGAGAAGAGATTATGAAACAGCTCTAGATCAGAAGAACTCTTCTTGTTCTTCCATCATCCATCCATTAGCACAAGTTCGTTATTGCACTACTCCTCCTAAACTACCTTCATGAAAGATTGCCATGAAACTTCACACACACACACTTATCCCAAGGCATGCATTGCAAAGTGAGTAGATATGACATGCGGAAATATCAAAAGAATGCTAGAGGATGGGGTACCCAATTTTGAATGCTGCCAGCTGTAATGGTTTCCATTGTAACAATTCCACATGCCACTGCTCATTGTGAGAGGGTTTTCTTTTGTTAGTTTGTAAAATAATCTAAACTGTTTATTGAAATAGAATGGGACATGACACATTAGAGGCTCTTCAGATTGCCAAGTCCAGGCAGGGAACATACAAGGACTGACTTGAGGGTCCTGAAGAGTGCCTACTGCAGGTCATTACAGGCCTTACAGGTCATTACAGGTCATTACAGGTCATTACAGGCCTTACAGCACTTATGAATATATATAGTACAAGCTTTTGTACATAATATATAAAGTAACATAGTACAAACTTTTGTACATAATGCATACATTAGAGCGAGTAGGATTAAAAAGTCTTATATTTCAGTTGTGTATTCAATAATCAATGTTGACACCTGCTACAGCCATCTGTTTTATATTCAGGCATATGTTATAATACATATTGTGTATGCAGCAGACACCTAGTCTTGGAGCAGCCTTCTATAATAAACCTGAACAGTGCACACAGGATGCGAGTTTTTCAAAACATGGAAATGGACGCTTTTCATATTTGTCCTAATAATAATGAGAAGACAGGCAATTGTACTGTGACAGTATATCTAAATTTAATTGCTTATGTGATTTGCCCCTGAAAATAAAGGTCTGTCCCTGATTTTGACATTCTATGTCCCTGCAACAGTAGTTTCAGGATTAGCACATTGAATCTGCATCTTTCCTTGATTCTCTCTTCAACTTCTTTTGGTATGCCATTGTTGTTTGGTGTCAGAATTTTTATTTATATATATATATATATATATATATATATATATATATATATATATATATATATTTGTGTGTGTGTGTGTGGAATCAGGCAGCACAGGAACTGCCTCTCCAATGGCCTTCTGGCTAAAACAGTTTCGTCTGCATTTGAGAGATAATTGTTTCCAAAAGATGGAGACCAAACATTACTCGAAGAGTTTTGACCTCACTCTAATTGCAGGCAGCAGTAGGCTCGGGCTCTTCAGTTCCTGAGGCAGGTCAATAAATAGGATAGGAAACAAGATTTCTCTTTCCTCAAGCTTCAACAAGCATCAGTGAATTGCCACCCCTGACACCTGCCAATAACTTCCCTGTTGACTTCAGACTACTTCAGATTTTGGCATACTTGTACAGACCTGAAATTCATGATGGTTTGCCTCCCCCCCCCGTTAAAAGAGACCAACTATGATGTTTACTTGCAGCTAATTGAAGGAGTAAGAGGTTATGTTGTTTTTGTCTCCACATTTTTCCTAGATGCTGATAGTGTTTCAGATGCATAAACTGATGACTGATGCAAGAAGTGATGACACAGTTGATGGCCTTGGGACAGTATTTGTTCATACATCCATTGCAAACCTACTTGGATGATTTTGGAGTTGATGGTGTCATGTTTCCCTTTATCTTGGCAACCCAATGGGCATGAGTCCTCCCCCCATGTCTGAACACAGCCATTAGGCCTGTAAGTCTGTGTATGATCTTGATGATTTTTATCACCATCCTTTCATGCTGTACACTGCCAACCATACAGTCAGATTTAGCTTTGCACTGACAAGAATGGAATCCGGCGGGTACAGTGCTGTGTACGAGACGAACACTGGGCTCACTTGACATCAGCACAGCCTCCTCACTGGCATGGATTTAGCACTTTACTAGATTTGCCCAGAATTTTTATCAGTAAGAAGTATTCATTATTTTTTTACATATGTATGGTCATCACAAGTTTTGTGACCTTCGCTTGTGCTGCTGTCATATTAGAGACAAGGTTATCCATCATGTAGGGAATACAGGCATTCTTGCCCTGAAGGGTGCCAATGGTCAGCATTTCTTTTTCCTGTTACTTATTCTCTTAGCATTAATATGATTGGGGACTGTATTCAAAAGAGAAAGCACAGTTTTTAGTAAATTATATTTCTCAGAGAATACTTAACCAATCATATTACTATGAAAAAAACCTTCACCTTCTCACAAATGTAAGCAGCCATGTTGAGGTATCACTTACACTAAGAATGAGTAAACACCTAGTGGTGGTAAGGGGAGGTAATGGGAAGGGTCGGCAAGAGTTTCTTCCCAAATTTATGATGTATTTACAGGAAGGACGAAAAATTATTTGGGTTTTTTTGTGATTGCTGGATTGAAATAAAGAGGAGCTTCTTCCTAACATTAATGTGATTAGGCAAGTGTAGTCTTGGAGAAACATGAAGCCTCTTTTTGTAGTGGTTAGTCAAGGTAATTTTTTATGCCAGAACTATGTATTGCTGGCTAACTTCAACCCAATAAAATTTGGCTTCTAGGAGTGGACAATGATAATATCTTGTGAAACAGATTTTAAGAACAGTGATTAAAACCCTCAAAAAAGACAAAAACATTATTTTCTGGTTTTATCAACTCAATTTTCTACCTCTGCTTTGATATGATAGAAAAGAATATTCTTTTTTTTATCATTTTTTTCGTCTTGTATGCCATGTGAAAGTAGGTAGGTAGATTGGTGGGTAGGTAAGTAGGTAGACAATATCACTACAGTAGTATCCATATAGTGCCAGTTTAACAGTTCAGAATTTCAGTTTTAACATTTTATTAAATTTTCTAATCTTAATATAAAAGATTCCAAAATCTTTGGTTAGAAAAAGCACTAAGATCTCGTTAATGTGAATTTATTTTCTGCATGATATGGTTTCCAATGGCAGGAAGAACTAGTAAAAGTAGAGGTGAGCTAAGTAATTGTTGATTACACTATGGTTTTTATTTACTTGAACATACCAGTAATCTAGTGTTTTTGATCAACCATTTAAAAGGCTGAAAAATATTTAATTCAATGCTTCTTATAGTTTTTTTTGTTGATGCTCCATCATATTAAGCAAAACATGTGATTGAAATTTTAATACATGTATCATGCTTTAGATACCATATATACTTGCTTATAAGTTGAGTCCAGCTGCAAACTACAAAGACCCAGATCTGCAGTTGAATGTATTGCGTGGGGTGATCTGGGTCTGTGCAGTTAAAATGGACTAAACAAAATAACAAAGAAGATAGGCCCTGACTTGCAGACACATTATGCTACAGCAGATCAGGATCTTTGTTGTCTGCAGTTTGAGTCAGCTTATAAGCTAATACATGCAGTAAATTAGATAGCTCTCATCATGTGCCATTTAATGTTTTATTTAGGACAATAGTTATCTATTAAAAAAAGTCACCTTGTGATGTAAAAATATATAGCTTAAAACAAGGTAGATTGCCATGAGAAGGCCCTGCAATTAGTCATTAGTGATGTATACTAATGCTATACTAAATACTAATGCTATACTAAATACTAATGCTGCACTAAATACTAATGCTGTACTAATGCTATGCTAATGTTATGCTTGTTTCCTGTTCTGTAGGCTTTTTGCACTAACTCTGCTACTCGTCACAGCTGTGTAGATAACTTGCATGCTGTTGGTGTGGTTGAGTTTGAAGCTGTTTCAACGCTTGTGTCAGACATTGCATGGCAACTCAGGCATCTGCAGGTACAGACAGATGTTTCACCTAAACACCTGTTGTCTAGCTGGACCTTGTCTTTTGTTCAGACTTGCATTATATATGGTTCATCAATAATAAAGACCGCATTAATAATTTTAAAAAATTGTTTAAGCTGCATGTAACAAATGGAGATGGAGTTTGATTCAGTGGTTGAGCACTGCTCCAAGCTTTGAGCAGCAATCTGCTTCACTCCTTTATCCACCTGTCTCTGCCTATGTTGAAATGTCCCCTTTTTCATGAGTATGTATACACAAAGTATGTCATCAAATGTGCATTTGTTATTGTGGCGGCAACATCAAATAATTGTTCATCATTGATTAAGACTGAATCTTTTTTTTCAATTGCATGGTATTTATACAGAACGATCGGTGCTTCAGAGGTAATAAGTTTTCTTTGAAGTTTCAGCAGAAATATTTTTTCTGGGTACATTTTAAAAAAAGAATTAGCCATTGTATGGTTGGTTGTAGCTGTTCCTGTTCCTGCCATCTGAAATTGGTCAATTGCAGCTAATCTGGTAGCATGACTGTTTAAGTGTATCACAACATGCAGTACTCAGGCCAGATGTCAGCATAAACAGATTATGATATAACAATGCATTGTTAAGATGGTTTGTCAGTAAGAACAAAGTATTTATTTATGTAACAACAGATAGATTCCAGTGCATTCTATATCCAAGTTTGCAGCTTCCTTTCATGGTGCCTTTGAATTTCTCCACTCCAAACCCAAGGCGGCAGACAAAAGTTAAACAGTCAACAATGTTGTCACCAAAAATCACCAGATGGTATATTTTATCACCAATAAGGAAAAAAATTTTGCAATTTGTGACATTGGCAAAACCCAGCATGATCCCAGACTAAACTTTTTACGTGCTATTTTTCATACTTTTAAGAAGGAAAAAATATTTTTTCATGTAGGAAAGAAATACATGTGTATGAAATTTCAGGAGCCACACCATGATCATTTTATAGTAGAATTCATACACAATCTTTTCCCCAAAATAATATTAAACAAATTATACTTCATAGTTTTAAGAAGAAAATTTATTTGATGTAAGAGAAATATGCATGTATATAAAATTTCAGGAGCCACGACACAATCTTGTTATATCCAAATTCATGTTATAACGGAGGGTGCTATAGCAGGGTATCACTGTATATCATTAACAATGCACTGCAACACTCTTTATGAGTATGCATAAACAAAAGTGTGTCATGAATAAGGTGTAACAGTAACCTACATGAGTATGCATAAACATGTCGTCAACAACACATTGTAACAATTTACAGGAGTGTGCATAAACAAAAGCATGTAGTCAACAACACTGTAGCAGTCTAATTGAGTATGTATAAACAAGTAGGTCATCAACATCAATGTAACAATATGCATGAGTGCATAAACAGAAGTATGTCATGAGGATCAGTGTAACAATCTGCATGAGTATACATAAACAAAAGTATGTCATGAGGATCAGTGTAACAATCTGCATGAGTATTCATAATCAAAAGTATGTCATGAGGATCACTAACAATCTACATGAGTATTCATAAATAAAAGTATGTCATGAGGATCAATGTAACAATCTACATGAGTATTCATAAACAAAAGTATGTCATGAGGATCAGTGTAACAATCTGCATGAGTATTCATAAACAAAAGTATGTCATGAGGATCAGTGTAACAATCTACACGAGTATTCATAAACAAAAGTATATCATGAGTATCAGTGCAACATTAGATGAATATGCATAAACAAAAGTATGTCATCAATAACACATTGTAACAATGTACTTGAATATACATAAAAGTATATCATCAATAACTCATTGTAACAATGTACATGAATATGCATAAACGAAAGTATATCATCAATAACACATTGTAACAATGTACATGAATATACATAAACAAAAGTATGTCGTCAATAACACATTGTAACAATGTACATGAATATACATAAACAAAAGTATGTCGTCAATAACACATTGTAACAATGTACATGAATATGCATAAACGAAAGCATGTCATCAATAACACATTGTATCAATGTACATGAATATGCATAAACGAAAGTATGTCATCAATAACACATTGTAACAATGTACATGAATATGCATAAATGAAAGTATGTCATCAATAACACATTGTAACAATGTACATGAATATGCATAAACGAAAGTATGTCATCAATAACACATTGTAACAATGTACATGAATATGCATAAATGAAAGTATGTCATCAATAACACATTGTAACAATGTACATGAATATGCATAAACGAAAGTATGTCATCAATAACACATTGTAACAATGTACATGAATATGCATTTAAAATGAAAGCATTATAACAATCTACAAATCAATGAAAGTGACTGTGTTTGGAAGAAAAACTTTGACTTTTTTATACAGTGTGAAAGGTCATGTTGAGACAGTGATGAGAAAATTCTACTTGTGCCTGAAGTGCTTGATTAAGCAGGTTTATGCATATTCATGAGAAATGAGGAAATATCAGCACGGGGCAGGGTGGCACAGGAGTGTAGCAGAATGTTGCCCATGGGTTGTGATGATCAGATGGCTGGAGTCAGTCAGTATTTGTCTTGAAAGCAAAAGTAATTGCTTTATTCATTATAAAAATTTATTTTGAAATTTAGAGATTGTTTTGAGTCTTAAGCTATCAGTCATGTTATATGTTTATAAATCCTTGACTGTAAATGCCACTGCATTCACCAATAGAAACTTCTGCCCCAAATTGAAAAGATGCTCTCACTTCAAGTATAAACTTACTGTAAATATGTTTAAGGTTTTGACAGCACACTTACAGTAGATGTAAAGCCTGATTTTACTCTATTACATAATGCTTTATTAATGCTGAGCCCTAGAAGTTGTGATGCTGAATTGGACATAATACAGGGTTCCCACGCTACTGGGAAATCAGGAAAAAGTCAGGAGAGATGATAATTTTTTTTCCTGACTCTGAAAAGTCCTTGAATTTAGCAAACATTGATGAGAGTCATGAAAAACCTGGGAATTTTCCACCACCACTTGACGCCCGAAACAATCACGTAATTGAGTTGTAACTAAACTGATTATGAGTTTTTTATCAAGTTCTAGCCAGATTATTCGGAGGGTGCAGTATGGATCATTTGGGTGCTTGCAATAAACATATATGCAGAGTCAGTCCAAATGCTCAGTGGATTAGATTCGTCTAGTAGACTTTTATTTTCAGAGTCAGCTCAGTATCCTTATATTTCCTTACATGGAAGGTATGAAAACCAGTCTAGCATCGCAAGAGGCCAACATAGTGGTGGAAAAGCATAGCCACTTACTGGATGGCCTAGCAAACTTTAAATGTTGTTAGATCAAGTGATACATGCATGAAATTGATATGAAAATTACTTATTTTCTCAGAAATTGTGAGTTTTAAAATTGTTATGTCTTTAATTTGCTGAAAGACTAGGTAAAACTACGGCGATGATGAAATGTGACCTGGCACTCACGATTTGCATTGCTAGTCGCATGAGTACACAAATGTAACAACCCACATTTTCAAATGTTGTAGAGAAAAAAAAATATTAAATGAAAGTCATATAGTGGTTGTAATAAAAATGCAAAAACGAAAGGACACAAGATTTTCCATATTTATATATTTAGAGAACAACTTCTGAAGTTTTGTTGTATCACGTGACTACCATGTTGACATGTGCTCTCTGCTTGATAAATCAGACTGGCCGGATTGCTGGTTTTTACAAAAAGTATCTTACTTTCATATAATATAATTGAATTTCTGTACAACATCCCTTGTATTATATATTAAAAAACGATATGAGCCCCTGTATCAATACAGGTTTGGGGACTGGTTTAATGAATTAAAAGAAGACAAGTTGATTTTACAGAAAATTCAGTCCTTGTTTATACAACAGTATATAATTTTTGAAGGTCTTTTGTCAAAATTTAAATCAACCCTTTTGAAGATGTTTTTTAAATGATGGATTTTTAACCAGATTGTCTTAAGGAGATTAGGTTGTTTGAAAAATCTTATTTGGGATTTTATTGGCACAGATAAATTCAGGGTTAAGCTCTTTCATTACATGACAAGATTCTAATTATTTGCATTTAATTTTTTTTTTATACTGTAATAGGAAATGTTTACTTTATGTAAGATGCATATATATATTGCTATAGAATTCTTTATAATTAAAGGTTTGAAAGGAAACAAAACTAATTAATGCTCATTATGTTGTTCTCACTTAGCAACATAATGCATGTCAGCAAAATAAAGTTAGAATTTTTATTCTGTACATTGAAATGACTTGACATGCCAATTTATAGGAATATAATCAAACTTGTTTCGTGTGATTCATTTTGTGGTTTTGTACATGATAGTCTTTTCTGACTTTGATGTTTTGGAGAGTTTTGAAGGAGAAACATCTTTAGATTTAGAAAATGCATGTTTTATAATCTAAAATGTTCTTTAATTCTATTCAGTAACGGTCATATGTGAACCTTGAAAAAATTAATTTCATCCTGGAAATGACCAGGAAATTTATCTTTAGAAAAGCATGGGAACCATGATAATGCCTTGGATAATAATATTTCATATACAGCACTTGCCCATATCCATGGTAGCCTTGGAGTACACTGCCATATAGTGAAACCTCATAATGAAGTACATTACACTGCCCTATAGTGAAACCTCATTATAATGATATACTTTACACTGCCTTATAGTGAAACCTCATTATAATGATGTACATTACATTGCCATATAGTGAAACCTCATTTTAATGATGTACATTACACTGCCCTATAGTGAAACCTGATTATAACAATGTCCATTACACTGCCCTGTAGCAAAATCTCATTTTAATGATGTACATGACACTGCCCTATAGTGAAACCTCATTATAACAATGTACTTTACACTGCCCTTTAGTGAAACCTCATTTTAATGATGTACATTACACTGCCCTATAGTGAAACCTCATTATAACGATGTACATTGGACATACAATTATACTACTACATAATAAAATGGGATCCATGACTATACCTGCTTGTACAAGGAACAGTGTTAAAATGAAGAGACTTACAGTGAGGGGGCTACTGTAATGTCAGAATTTTTAAAAGTGTTTAAGACTGAGCACAGGAATCTTGTATATACTCGCCTACAAATCTGGACCAACTGCAAACTACACAGACCCAGATCTTCTGGCACATTATGCAATATCAGCTCTAGATCTGTGCAGTTTGGTAGGAGTGATCTTTGGATACAAAAATCACCAACATAGACCCCGATCTGTCAGTGCGTTATGTGATGGCAGACAGTGGCGTCACTAGGGTTGGTGTCACCCAGTGCGGTAACTCATGGTATCACCCCCATGGACCTCCTTCCTGCACAAAAATGAAATTTTTTTAGTGATGTGTGGTAACTCTTGGTGTCACCCCCATTGACCCCCCTTCCTGCACAAAAATTCAAAAATTTTATAGACAGTCATGTGCGGTTAACTCATGGTACCTATCTGACCTCACCCATGTGTACACACCTGCAAGATACTTATGCTCCTCTTCTGACACTCGTATTCTCATTATTCCCACTATGAAAATGAAATCATATGGACAACGCTCTTTTGCATACCAGGGCCCAGCAACATGGAACGAATTACCCACTGCACTTAGACACAAAGACAGTGATCTCATTCAAGAGCGCTCTTAAAACTCACCTATTTCAACTGCAAGAACAGACTTAAAGACCTAATAATGTATCCTTATCTTAAATATTTACAGCATGTTTTCTGTTTTCTAATTTCGTGGTGTTTGCTTTTATTTTTGTAATCATATCATTATATATGTTTTTTAAGTGATGTCAAATGTTGTTAAGCGCATAGAGCTTCTAAAGATTAGGTGCTATACAAAGTCCTCATTATTATTATTATGGTGTCACTTGCATGGACCTCCTTCCTTCACAAAAATTCAAACATTTTATAGACAGTCATTTTTGGTGTCACCCCCTCTGATGGTGTCACCCGGTGAGATCCGCATCCCCCTAGTGATGCCACTGATGGCAGATCAGGGTAAACATTGCTTGCATTTGAAGCCAACTTATAAGCAAGAAAATATAGTTTGGGATCTGAGAGCGTTTAATCTGGTAACTGTCGAAAATATCTTTTTTAACTTGCAGTATATAAATCAGTTTAAACCATGAAATACCATTAGCATGCTCAGATCCTCAGATACAAGACTGTTATTCCAGAAACTCACAGATTATCAATATTTTCAAATGTTATCCTTTTGTTGCATTGTAATGCCAGGATATACATTACTCATCTAAGAAGCTTGGAATCATTTTATGCATCATAGATAAATCTTAATTGTTTTGTCAATACAGTAAAATCTGTATTGAATGACCACTATTATGTGAGACCATCTGTCTTGAGAGACCTTATTTTCAGTGCACAGATTTATTGATTATATAGAGTTATAACCTGTTACGAGAGACCACCTGTCTTGAGAGACCATAATTTTTTTGGCAGGAGGGGTGGTCTTTCAAGAAGGTTCTTCTGTAATATCCCTGGAATCAAACTATGCCAGTTTTGTTTTGAAACATAATTGGGAAATGAAATTGATTAATGTTATTTATATGTTAGCACAAGGTCATAAAAATCAAGGTTGCTACATTGATTATCTTCCCATAAAACTTGAAAGACTTTGACATTTTTAATGTACAAAATTCCTGTCTTAAAAGTCATGACTAAAACTACAGAATTGTGGTTTGCTAATTGCAATTTACAGCAATGTGTTCAAGTATGTGATTTTTATTTCCCCATACCATTTTCTGCAGAGTCTCTTACAGGACTTTGAGAACAAGCGACCTCAGCTGGAAGATGTTATATCCAAGGCAGAAAATTTTCACAAGAACAGTAGCAATGAGGCAGACAAGAAATCAGTCAAAGAGAAAGGCAAGTCTCACACCTACATCAAGACAGAACCAGTCCAACACATTTATAAAAACTTTTTGTGTGCCTACTCTAACGGGTATATATTGTTGCCCTTGTACATCCATCATGTTCATCATGAATTTTTTGTTTGCTCAATAAGGCCATGTGAGCTTGTGGTAAGGTCCTTATTCCATTGTTCATTGTGTGTCATCCATTCACAATCATTGTTTACAATTTCCATTTATAAAAGACTGTTCAACTAATTTGCACATGATTTTACTGTAATGGATGCTATTTCATCATCCAGTATGGCCCCTTTTACTAAAAGTGATGATTATTTAATTGACTTGTTGTCAAAAAGCATAAAATGGAATTGACCAAATATTAATAGAAATCATCCAGGCATGAAGGGCTTTCAAATGTTTAAATGATGTTGACCTGCCAACAAAGAGGTAAAGGAAACCAATAAACTACTACTCAAGAACTGCTTGACAGAATTTGACCACATTTGAAAGACAGCATCCTGGCATAAAGGGCTTTTAGTTGTACAGATCATGCCAAAATCCATCATAACAAATGGCTCCACTTTTGCTACAAAATCAAAAAATCTGCTGAATAACTTATTAAAAATCAGTCAACAGAAAGCGGCTGGAGATAGGGGGTTTTCACATTTGTACAAATTATGCTGAGTTGCCATCAAAGATGGCTGCTGTTACTTAAAATATAACAAGCTTTAAACAACTTCTCAAAAACTTGTCAAAAGAATTTTGATGAAAGTCGATAAAGCATCCTGTTATTAAGGGCTTTCTGTTTTACAGATGATTTTGATCTTCAGATATGGCTGCAGTTGCTAAAAATAGGAAATCCTCTACATGACTTCTAAAAAACCCACCAAATTTTACAGAAAGCAGCCTGGAAAAGATGGCTTGCAGGTTTATATAAACGATGTCGATCTGCCACATAAAAAAAATAACTGCTCAACATCACTTGACTTAATGTTACAAAAAGCACCTGGAGATGCAGGGTTTTCAAATTTGTAGATAGAAATAATGCAGATCCACCATTAAATCTGGCCACCATTACTAAAAATATAAAACCAACTTCTCAAAGCCTGCAATAAAATTTGATCACATTATTAATAAGAGAGAAACCTATAAAAACTTCTTTTAAAAAAAAAAGACACAGAATCAAGCCAAGTCTGAGAAAAAGAGTCTTGCATGGAGGCTTTTCAAATTTTTACAAATGATACAGATCTGCCTTCAAATATGGCCACTGTTACTAAAAATATTAAAAAATTACATAACTCTATTCAAAATCTGCTCAGCAGCATTTGACCATCTTTGACAAAGAGTTCTTGAATAGAGGCCTTTCAGTATTGGTCAGGTAATGCCAGTGTGCCACCAAGAAAAGTGCAATTGACAGTATTAGAAGAAGTTAATACAGCATCCTACTGAGCCAGGTTTCTTGTCTAACTGCTGATCAGGTAGATATCAACCATGTGAGTAATCAAAGACCCACATGGGCCTTTTGCTAAAGGCTTGAATGGACTTCTACCAAATTTAATCTGGAGCTCACGTCAGGAAGCCCAATATAATAAATTTAATTTTGCTTTTTGCCATCAAAATTTTGACCTGAGTTTTGTTCCTGATTGACTTCGAAGTTTTCTTTTGCAGCTTGAACCAAAGTCAAAGTTTTACTGTATTGACAGCTGTATCTTTGACTTGACACATTTCTTGGTCTTAAAAGAAGTTACATACTCTTTTAGATTCAATTTATATTTGTGATATTAAACATCAACTCCATTTATGTGTAAAGGTCCATATGGCTATCTGTCTATGAGTTTTCATATGGCAAATTTTATGATGGGAGCTGTGGTGTCATTTTAACGCAAAAACAACAGAATTTCTTAACTCACTTGTTATTGTGTGTGTGTGTGTATATATATATATATATATATATATATATATATATATATATATATATATATATATATATATATATAAATCTCTACAGCATATTTTGACCTTTCAACACAAAAAGATAAAAATTTGGACTGTGGTATTTCCCATTATTTTAGCAGAGAGACTTCAGAAGGATTGGGATCAGATTCTGTTGAAGATGAGACAGCGGCAGACAGAGCTTGATGACATGCTGTTAGAGTGTCGCCAGTTTGATGAGTTGTATGCAGAATTTGATCGCTGGCTTGCACAGGTGGAAGAGGATCTGGATTCGGACCCAACTTCCCCGCAAAAACGTAATACGCAGAGGCTTATCAGTCAGAACAAGGTACACTGACTATTACTGCTACTACTACAACTACTACTATACTATTATTGCATCTACTTCTACTGCTGTAACTAATGGTAATAGTTCAGACACTGCTGTTTATACTATTTCTGCTACTGCTGCTTCTACTGCTACTACTACAGATTCTATTACTACTGCTGCAACTATTACTTCTACTACACTACTACTTTTTACTACATTTACTATGACTGCTACCACTAATACTTCTACTGCTGCTACCACTACATATACTGCTGTCCGAGTGGTCGAAAGTGCCCACATTTACCAGTTGCTCCCATCTCACCTCTCTGCATGGGTTGGAATCTTGGGCTCAGACAATGTGAGTATGTGAGAAAACTTGGCAGTAGCGTCCTGTGGGTTGGTGATTCTTAAATTCTTCCTCCACCAGTTATACTGCCCACCATGTATAGCCTATTATCCACTAAAAAATGGTCTAAACACAAAGCAACAACAACTGCTATGACTAAAGCTATTACTTCTATTTCTGCTGCTACTGTTACTACTTTTACTGCTACTAGTACTACTGATACTACACTAATACTTGAACTGCTGCTAGTACTACTATTACTTCTACTAATATTTCTACTGCTGTTGCTACTACTACTTTTACTGTTATTGTTATTACTTCTAGTGCTATTGCTTTTTGCTGCTACTTCTACTGCTATTACTAATATTGCTGCTACTGCTTTTTCCTCTACTACTATGACTTCCACTATTAACACTACTGCTACTATTACTTTTAAAAATACTGTTACTACTACTTCTGCTACTACTACTACTGCTATTACTACTACTACTACTATTACTACTGCTACTACTGCTACTACAACTATTACTACTGCTTCTACTACAACTGATACTACTGCTACTACTTATGTTGCTACTACAGCTGCTGTTATTATTACTGCTACCAGTACTGCTGATTCTGCTACTAATACCTCAGCTGCTATTGCTGTTATTCCTCCTCCTCCCCCATTGTTCCTCCCCCTACTAATACAACTACAGGTTTATCTTGTGTGTCATTTCATTCAAGATGATTCTTCTCAAATCTCTACAGTAAAGATCTCCTCTTTATTGAAATTTGGAAGACAATTGAAGAATCTTCCAAATAGATTAAATTCAGTTTTAGTACTTATCTATGCATTCATTTTTTTTCGTGTACCTCCATTTTACCATCCCCTAAATTATTGCTAAAAATTGGAGTCAGTTTATGGAATATCAAAGAATAAGGTTATTCCTGCCAGAGCCAAGACATTTCAAGTTTTCACAAGTAAAATCAGTCTGGCATAACTGCATAAATTTTAATGGAGTTGGCTGGACATAATCCCAGTATCAGTGGTTATTAACATTGATTACCTGACTAATTGTGAATTTATTTAATTTCTGTAAATAATGTGGACCAGATAAATGATTGTAGCATCACTTGTGTCTCAGATTTGATCAGTTGCTGTTGGTAATTGGCTTTAAACAGAACTTTTGGCAGTATTTGCTTATATCTTGCCAAGGAAATGGGAGCTAAGTGCCATTTCCAAGGACAAAACCTTTATCCTTTGGATGACAAGTAGGATGTGCTACCAACTCAGTTACCATGTCTTCCTTTGACTCAAATTGTGATTTTTATGAAGAAGACGAAAATGCATTTATAGTGAGAAGAATATGTTAGATAATTTGGTGTTGACTGTAATCTGGATAAGCGACGTTGCTTTGTATACACCGTTTGCATATGTTTCTCTCAGCTGCCTATGGTCTCAACTTCTTTGGTTTCTAGACCCTGGAGGGTGAGGTAAGGGAGTGGCAGGAGAAGGCAGACAGTCTAAAGGGACTGGCTGACAAGTTGGTGGAGGAATACAGGGAGGACGACACAAGCTCCATCAAGCTGAAACTGGAACGTGCCATGAACAGATGGTCAACACTTCTTAACAGGTGGGCTATAGGAAATTCTTGGTACACCTTGCCTTCAATAACTTGTGTTCAGCTGGGTCCAAAAACATAACTGCACTATAAGTGAAGGCTTGAGTTTTTGAGGGACCTCAAAAACATTAAGATGGGGATGCCATCCCAACTGGTCATTGAGAAAAACTGGGTGGGATGGTGTAATGGGGCTAGTTAATGGCTAAATGGCTAAAACTTGTTTTATTATAGTATTGGGTCAGTAAAGAGCTTTTTTCTAATGAAGTTGTTTGCTTGTTTGTACAAGTTATTTTTACTTTCAAGATACCAAATCTCTGAAAGGATCATTAACAGCATTAGTTGAAGAGGCTTCAACAACCATGATATGCACGCAGAAACATTGTATTACATCACTGCATTGTTGTTGATTCACAGCAAAACAAGATTCCTTTTTTCAAAAGCTTGGGATATTTATTACTTGAAGAAACAGTTAATGTCGAAACTTCATTTTTTAAAAACAATTTCTACAACATTAGTCAACAAGGTTTCAAGAACTTATCATGTGCATATGAAAACATTGTGTATTATGTCACTGCTTGTTGTTGTTGTTGATTCACAAAAAAACGAGAATCCTTTTAAAAAAACTTGGGATATATATATCATGAAACAACATCAATGTTGAAACTTCATTTTTTAAAATTGTTCTCTTGGTAAAATATTGATGCTATAATTTCATTGCAAGTAATAGTAAACTTATTCTCATCTTTGAAGAAATCTCCATCTTTCAATTAAGGAATTTTAAGTTCACTAGAAATTCCGGAAATCACATCTCCATAGTGAACCACACATGTGATATGAAGTATTTTATTCACCAAAGTGTTCATTTCACTTGGCTGCTTTTCTATCTATGATCACATTTGTAAATGAGTAGGCTAACATAGGGTTGTTTGATTACATTACGTAAATAACAGTATTTAAAACAGTGTTCAATGGATCAATTAAAATGAGTTCACCAGACACACAGCTATGATTGCTAATACTTGCGCAGGTTGGATATGTAATCCTTTAACTCTCTGTTATTGCACTTCCTTTATTTTATTTGATGCAGAAATATATAATTAACACGATAATACAGAAATATATAATTAACATGATAATACAGAAATATATAATTGACATGATAATACAGAAATATATAATTGACATGATAATACAGAAATATATAATTGACATGATAATACAGAAATGTATAATTGACATGATAATACAGAAATATATAATTGACATGATAATACAGAAATGTATAATTGACATGATAATACAGAAATATATAATTGACATGATAATACAGAAATATATAATTGACATGATAATACAGAAATGTATAATTGACATGATAATACAGAAATATATAATTGACATGATAATACAGAAATGTATAATTGACATGATAATACAGAAATATATAATTGACATGATAATACAGAAATATATAATTGACATGATAATACAGAAATATATAATTGACATGATAATACAGAAATATATAATTGACATGATAATACAGAAATGTATAATTGACATGATAATACAGAAATATATAATTGACATGATAATACAGAAATGTATAATTGACATGATAATACAGAAATATATAATTGACATGATAATACAGAAATATATAATTGACATGATAATACAGAAATGTATAATTGACATGATAATACAGAAATATATAATTGACATGATAATACAGAAATGTATAATTGACATGATAATACAGAAATATATAATTGACATGATAATACAGAAATATATAATTGACATGATAATACAGAAATATATAATTGACATGATAATACAGAAATATATAATTGACATGATAATACAGAAATGTATAATTGACATGATAATACAGAAATATATAATTGACATGATAATACAGAAATGTATAATTGACATGATAATACAGAAATATATAATTGACATGATAATACAGAAATATATAATTGACATGATAATACAGAAATGTATAATTGACATGATAATACAGAAATATATAATTGACATGATAATACAGAGTTGCTCATGTAACAATACTTCAGATACTTCCGCAAGTCAAAGATCAAAAGTCAAAAGTCAGCACTTAACTCACAGAAATGCTCATGGACGTAGCTGTGATGGTAGATTGACATTTTTCTCATTTTAATACATCTTGGCTTATTGCATTTATGATGATTACACTGAAAGCAAAATACAAAAATTGAAACTAAAACATGAATCTCACTTGACAATACTTACGTCAATTTATCTATTAAAGTATTGACACCAGTAGACATTAATGACATTTGCATTAATTGAAATTTCATCAAGTTTTGTTATTTACAGTGTACTGATAATGTTGTTTGGAAAGAAAATATAAAAAATATATGACTATTATAAGCAAAGCATTTCATGATGTTTATTCAGATTTCTGTGTAGTGACCATTTTCAATAATAAATGATATTCAAGGTTTCTTTTACCAGTTTTGATCACAATTTCCCTGCATTCATCAACTGGGGCCAGTTGTTTGGTATTTTCTTGTTTTGAAAAAAAATGGGATCCATGCCTAACCATGCATTATCAGTGGGTTCGTGAGTTACCTGGTGAAAGTCATTATGGGAGTGGGGTAATTTTTATAATTTTAGAAATTGTAAATAGTTGGTAAAAATTTCTTTCAAGGTAAAGCTGGCTTTGTTTTTCTTCTTAGTTTCTTGCTTCATCTTTTTTTTTAAAAAAGAAGTGATGTGAGAATAATTAACATTGTTTTTCTTCCCACCTGGGTGACTGTACCTACCATATATACTCAATTACAAGTGGAGTCCAACTGCAAACAACATAGACTCTGAGCTACCATCATATGATGTGATGCTGTTTGCACTCACTGATTGCTTCTAACAAACTGCATAGATCCAGATCTTTTAGCACATTATGCAATGGCAGATCATGCTCTGTGCAGTGTTATTTACATACTTTCTGAGAAATTCTTGTGTACATATTTAACTTGCTGCTTGGAAATGCAAAGAAGCAAATTTAAAGTCATTAAAGCTGAAAAGAGGAATTCTTTTCTCACAGGTTGGCAGAAAACTTGAAAGCAGTACAGAAAACAGACATGAGTCCACAGCAGTTTGACCTAGCACTTGATGAGTTCCTCCGTTGGTTGGAGTCCACAGAAAACAGCTTTGAGCGTCTGGACGAGGAGACGAGCAAGAATGAGGTGTTGGAAGATAAAGATCTGTGTTCTGTTTACCTGGAGCAGTTTCGGGTAAGTTAAGTTTTTAGTGATGCTCTTTGTTGTACATGTACCTTGGAAGTTTTGTGTCATTATTCTTTCACACACTGAAGCATTAATGTAATTCTGATTCAGTTACTAAAAGTTCTTCCAGCTATGAAAGTTTTCCTTGTTTGATGGGGTTAATTGTTCCATGCATTGTTGTTGTTTGTTTTTGTTTATGTAGAGTTCTTGTTACACAAGTTTGAAATCACTTGTCAACATGTTGGAAATGAAATGTTAATTAATAAGAAAAAAGGGGGTGGGGTAAATCATAATACCTCTGACATACTGCTCATATACTCCTATCACTGGACTCTGCAGGGGTGGGTGTGACTGATAGATCTGACACACTGTCCATATGATCCTGACTACTGAACTATACAGGGGTGGATGGGATTCTGATAACATAATGGCCCAATGCTTTTACCACTGAGCTATACAGTGGGTAGAGGAGGGTAGTTGATGCCTAGGCACACTGCCCATATTCTCCTACCACTGACCGATTGGGTGGGTGGGTCCTAAAACCTCTGGCACACCATCCATACATTCATACCACTGAGCTATACAGGGATTTGAGATCCTAGTACAATGGATGGGAGGATCCTGATTTTAACACACTCCCTATATGCTCCTACCACTGTACTGTATCCTGAGACCCCTGACACTGCTCATATGTGCATCCTCCATTGAGCCATACAGATGGGTGGGATCCTGATAGCTTGGTCACACGACCCATATGCTTCTACCATGGAGCTAAGAAAGGCATGGGGGGATCTTGTTACTTCTGACACTGTCATACCACAAAGATATGTGGGGTGGTAGTGGAAATCTTGATACAGCAGACACACTGCCCATATTCCATTCAATGTTCCCTCACTATAATATTGTTGAGTAAGCCATAAATGTTTCCTTCACTATAATACTACTGTATAAGCCATACAGTGTTTCCTCACGATAATGCTGTTAAATAAGCCATAAAGTGTTTCCTCACTATGATGCTGCTAAATAAGCCATAAAGTGTTCCCTCACTATAATGTTGTTAGATACGACATGTTTCCCTCAATATAATGCTATTACTAGGTACCATAAAGTACTTTCTCACTATAATACTGTTGAATAAGCCATGTTTCCCGCACTATAATGCTGTTGAATAAGCAATACTGTTCCCTTATTATAATGCTGTTGAATAAGCCGTAAATAGTTCCCTCTTTGTAATGCTGTTGATGGGTGAGTTAAAGTACTTCCTCGCTATAATGCTATTGAATAAGCCATGAAGTGCTCTCTCACTATAATGCAGATGAATATGTTGTATATTGTTCCCTCATTATAGTGCTGTTGAATAAGTTGTAAAGTGTTCCATCGCTATAATGCTATTGAATAAGCCAGTGTTCCCTCACTATATTGCTACTGAATAAGCCACAGTGTTCCCTCACAATAATTCACTGTTGAATAAGCTGAAAACTGTTCCCTCAATATAATGCCATTGAATAAGTTGTAAAGTACTCCTTCATTATAATTCTGTTAATGGGTACAATAAAGCACTTTCACTAAAATGCTTTTAATGAGTGCCTTAAAGTGCTTCCTCAATATAATGTTGAGGGGAACCATAACAGTGCTCCCTTGCTATGATGCTCTTCATTTAACCATAAAAGTGATCTCTGACTATAATGATGTTTAGCGGAGCCATCAAAGTGATCCCTCACTGCTGTGATCTTCAGGAGCACAAACAGTGATCCTTTGCTATACAGTTCTTAAGGAAAGCCAGAAAAGTGCTCCCTCTATAAAGCTGTTGAGGGGAGCCATAACAGTGATTTCTTACTGTAATGCTCATCAAGGGAGCCATAAAAGTGATCCATTAATTGCTGTAATGCTCTTCAAGGGAGCCATAAAAGTGATAATGCTTTTCATGGGAGCCATAAAAGTGATCCATCACAGTTATACTCTTCAGAAGAGCCAAACAAGTATTCCCTGACTTCAGTGCTGTTTAGAGAATTCATAACAGTAATCCTCTCACTATACTGCTCTTCATGAGATGCCCCCTCCTCGTCCCCCTCAAAAGATCCCTAAATATAATGCTGTAGAGGGCAGCCATTAGAGTGATCTCTCACTGTTATGCTCTTCTGGGTAGTCACAAAATTACTCACTGACTATAACGCTGTATAGGAGAGCCATACTCCCTGACTATAATGATCAAGAGTTTTTTTATATGGACAAAGGTAGAAAAAGAAAGTTTTCAGAATCAGTATGATAGACTAATGCATAGAATATAGTTTCTCAATGTACAAAACAATGTAGATAAAAGAAAACGGGTCGATTAGAATATAATGGGTGAAAAGCAGCAGTCTATATGACGAGTAAAGTCAGGTACCATATTCCTGGGAAAACTACTACTTATTGTTATTATCTTGGCAAAAATGTTTAAGGAATTCAGGGTCATGCAGTTGGAGGAATGGATACACCATTTTTCTCATAACAAACCTCCGATTGTATAATGTATCCACCAAATTTCAGAATTTCATACATGGTGCTGTAGTAATGGCACTTTCTAAACATACATTGCTTTAAAGAAATAAAAATATGGTGGGCAATTAAATCTTGTTGCATCCTTTATTGGTAGTAATTTGTAGCCGTTCTCTTCTCATTAAATTGTTGATTATTCACTTAAGAAGGTTGAGACCCTGAGCACTTTGATTATATATGTAATATTAACCCTTGCCTTTTAAAGTCTTAAATATCTTATATGTTCAGGACTAGAATTGTTATGAAAATGAAAATATATTGTGGGCTCTTATGTAAAAATTGCTACCAGTAATT
>JAECUM010015965.1:0-60000 GCA_016617855.1 Megalonaias nervosa | reverse complement strand
CTGGTTAAAATATTTACCGTATGTATTCTAATATAAGTCGGGTCCAACTGCAAAAACACACCCCCGCCCCCAAAACAACCAAAAAAAACCCAAACAAAAACCACCCCATAAACAAACCACCACCACCACCAAATAAAACAACCCATGGACCATTCTTTCCCGTCGCACGATGGGGCGGCAGATCAGGGTCTATATTGTTTGTTCTACTGATTACTCCTAACAAACTGCATAGATCCATATCTACCGGCACATTATGCGATGGCGTATATGCGTTTATGCAGTTGGAGCTCACCCATGAGCGAGTACAAACAGTAATAAAGCAAGACAGGAATGAATTTAGGAGGCAAATTTTACGCTATAGATTTTCCATCCAATCCAGATGAGCTGTTATGTGATTTTTTTTATGGCGAAAAATTTCTGCTACTACTTTGAATTAACGAAAGTCAAGCTTTCCTCTGATGCGTTGCATCCGACATTCTTCGGATGTCAGAACTCAGCCGATCAAGTTTCTTTCCAGACACGGTTCCACGTCAGGCTTTAGTGATATCCCCTCCCGGTTCTTTTCCATCTAACAGTTTTTACACCTGATCTCAATAGAGCGTAGATAATTTTGCACGACGTATTAAGCCCGTAGACAAGCAACATACATAAACTGCATGCTTGTCTTATGAAAACAAAAGAAATGTATTCACAATTACATTCCAACACTGTCTGGATATATTATTACAAAAATAATACAGAAATATCCGTTTGTGCATTATTGAAGAAGAAGAAGAAGAAGATGATGATGATGATGATAATGATGATGATGATGATGATGACGATGGTGGTGGTGGTAAACGACCGTTAAAGTGGAAATGCATTGTGAAGCCGTCCGGCTTAATTGTCATGGAAACTGTGTAAAGAAGGAAAAGGTCAATATCTCCAGACGCATTGTGTTGATATATGAGGGTCTAATTCTGAAATCAGTGCAAGATGTTACAAAGTATATATCTAATAATATGTCCTGTTTCTCGTTTTAATGTTATAGTTGACCTTCTTTATTTTTCTTTCTTTCCGTATATCTAAAAATATGCGAATTAATGAAAAAAGAAAGCAATGAAAAGGAGAAGAACCACTACCCCCTACCCAAATTGAGATCTTCCAAGTTGTTATGTTCAAACAACAGAACTGTTCTTTTTTCTGCTTGGCATGTGACTACTACTGACTACTGTTTACGATTTTGTTTTTACGGTTTACCAAAGAGGGACTACCCTCTATAAATAATAATAATAATAATAATAATAATAATAATAATAATAGTAATTAGTAGTAGTAGTAGTAGTTGTAGTAATAGTAGTAGTTGTAGTAGTATTCCCGATTGTAATCAATTGGGTATCCTTCTTCTTTTTAATAAGGCTGCAACATGTACAAAATGTAATCGGTATACTTTAGTTTATTGCCAGTAAACGTTTGCGAAACTAGTAACCGTGTAAACGGACATGTTCGTGGCTGTCGGTGATGTAGGTACTAACCATTTTGACATCTCTGTTTCAGGGGATTGTTTAGCGTGATTTTTAGGTTAGACATTTTCTAAGAATATGTTTGATTTTCACATCGAATATGGCATAGTTAGGAAAAGCTTATGGTGATGAGAACGGGTTGAATAGCACATAACACACCAGGTTGATTTTATTGGTAACGCTTACAACAGTTTCTTAATACTATAGTTTTTACTTTTGAAAAAACACGTTCGTGAATAAAACTTTTGATAAGCACCATTTTATTTCAAAGATATACCGTTTCAAGTTTGTAACGCACTGCAATTTTTTTTCTTAGTCACTGTAATAGTGACAAAAGCAATTCATCACATTCCGGATATAAGCGTTACGTTTCTAATTAGTACGTGTCGCACGAGCTTTTAAAAGCGTAAACTCTTATTATTCCAGCCAAGATAGTTATTATCAAATGGTATCCACTGTATTTGGAAATTCGTGTAGTATTCTTTTGTTGTTGTTGATCGATTGCTTCTGGGATCTCTGTTTTAGAGTCTTATAGCACAGATTGGTGGTTATTTTTTCATTTGTTGTTTATGTCGCTTCTCTTTACACTGCGATTAACAAGGTAATAAGTCATCAGCCACCGATAAAACGAACCCAAAACTACCTTAAAATTATGAAAATATTATTTCATTATAAAATGAAATTAAAAATATTTCCACCATACAGATATATAGATTGGCTATCGAAAATGATTGATTGTCGCAAAGTTACGCTTAATAATATTTAACTTGGTGCGTTAATAATGCATGTACATGCCATTCAGAATAAACTTGGTGCGTTAATAATGCATGCACATGCCATTCAGAACAGTTCATCAGCCAGACTACGTATGAAGGATGTTCCAATTTAATAATGTGAATACCCTGCCAATTAGACTTAGTGACCGACCATTTCGCTTTTTTGTTGTAGGGAGGGGATTTTCTTTTGACCCAGAATATTTTTATTCTTTTGCCTCGAGATGTTTTTTTTTTTTTTTTTTCAACTAATATAATGGATATCATGGTTTTTTGTGTGTGTTTTTATATAAAATAAATCAGGGCAGAAACATTATTTTCAAGCTACTTGAGGGCTGGACATTTTTTAACAAATAAATCCCAGACACCTCTCTAGAAAATTAAATTAGTGGTCGTTTTTTGGGTGGGGTGGGGTAGGGTGAGTTTACAACATCAAGTGATCTATGTTACTAGAGCAAGAAAACTCGAAGCAACGTCACTAGTCTTATTACAAAGGTGTGTTGTTCATTGCGACCTTTTCCGAAAACCATGCCCCCCCCCCGGAAAAGTTAATTACCAGTGCTGAATTTATAATAATTAAAGAGAAATTTAAACATTTAATTATGCGAGTATGATAATAAAATTCGCATACTGGAATATGGAAAGAGTTACCAAAATATGAATCATGCCTGATTAATGATCAAATATATATTTAAAAAATCATACTCCAATCGTAAGAATAATTAAAGAGAGAGAGAGAGAGAGAGAGAGAGAGAGAGAGAGAGAGAGAGAGAAATTTGCCTTTTTACTTAACTCTGTGAAATCCTGTCGGTTTGGTTCTATCGTCAATACTGCACATTTTGTATCGTTGTTATTTGATTGAAATTGAAAGCTGAAATAATCCATTTTCGTTTCTCGTTTCGCGAAGTCAAAATTCATTTTCGCTTTGTAAGTTATAAGAATTAAAAAATATAACAAAACACTGACAGCTCCATATACTGGGAGGTTTTACAATAGCAACAACAAGAATCAGTGAAATAGATGAACCTTTGTTACAATAACAAGAAGAATTGAAATAGATGAACCTTTGCTGTAATCTCTCAATATTTACATAGTTATACAGCTACACTATTCTACATGTATGCATGTATGTATGTGCCCGAAACTGCACGGAGGTAGTATTTGGAGCAGCAGCAATAGTAGTAGTAGTAGTAGTAGTCATTAGACTGGTCGCATTCATGAAATTTCTCAAATACTATTAACATCTTGTCCATCCGAGGCTAGCATTCCGTCCATATTTTATCGCGTAGATATTTTCTTACAACTCCGTCAAAAATTGGTATGTAAACGTAATACGAATAGTCAATGATAATCAGCGAAAAGATAGATTCCTGCCAGTCCAGGCGAGATATGCTGATATAAAACTGACTTAAGGAGCAGAGAACGGACCTCAACATGTGCAACCGTTTAAAACGTTCCTCCGATTTTACCCACTTGAATGGATGCTTGGTTAAAAAGAAAGCACAGTTGGTAAAGATTTGCAGAATCTAGCTGGTCACAGCATGCTGAAATTAATTCTTAAACGTTGCATATATTCTGATGGAGATTACTGTGTCTGTGTTAATTTATCGTAATGAGAATGTATTAGATTTCCTGGGATACAATTACACGCAATACATTTTTCAGTCTGTTGTTTTTGTTGTGTTTTACTACTACTACTACTACTACTACTACTACTACTACTATTATTATTATTATTATTATGAACATTAAAGCCTATTAATGTTTTCATTATCTTAGCCCAAATATACCCGTTTACCTTTGATACATCCATTCTTCTGTCTATCCTTCTCTACATCCCTCTGGCTCACATACATCCAGACAAACATCCTGATACATTGTTTAATTTATCCGATATTTTATTTAAGATTCTAAAACGTTAAACGTTGCAAATAATACTAGTGGTTTCATGCAAGATTAATGTAAAGAAACTGTCAAATAAATTCAATGAAGGCATTTTTTCTCGCCGATAGCAATTCTCGTAAAGTTCTTTGATTAAAATTTATAGAAAAATTCCTGAATAAAAAATAAAAAATATATATATATAAATTAGAAAATAACAGACCTCGCGCACATCGGTAATGCTAATTGGCATTGCCGTTAATTTTAAAAATTCTTTTCCTCGGATTTCCTCTTTGTATTCTTTCTTTCTTTTTAAGTTTTTGATCCTGTCTGACGCGCTGCTTTGGATCTCACGGATACGTTGCTTTGTATTTTAATGCAATGAAATTAATAATGGTATTTTTCATTTACTTTTATACCTCGTGTTTTATTGGCCCGGTTTTAAAATGCAAGGGAACAAAAATATCTCCTCAGCATCACAAGAAAATGTTTTATTTTGTCACAATGACCTACATTTTCAGGCAACGGCAGTGACATATACCAATCTAATTGTAAATCAAACATGCTGTGTGAGTGATTTAGATTTTTAACGTGGCCTTAACAATATTTCAGTCACATCTCTATGATGTCTGCAGTGTGACAGTTTATAGTGATGTCTAGCACTGGGGTATCATGCCGCAGACACATTATTCTGACACCAGGCCGACCAGTCCTAACACTAACCTCTTAATGCTGAGCGCCAAGCGAGGCAGCTGTTAGTACCATTTTTTAAAGTCCCGGTCGGGGTTCAAACCCGCGACCTCCTGCATCCGAGGCGGACGCTCTAACCACTAAGCCACCAGAGCGGTCTCAAGCACACTGCAAGTCTTGATATAAACTTGATATGAACTTTGACGTCTGAAATAAGATACTGATATTAAAGGAAATACTAATGTAAGAAAGTCACCTTTTTTATTATATCTATATCAAAAGATAAGATAGAATATGGCTAGGTGAATAAAAAATAAATACGGAATTGTTTTCAACGGTGCCGTTTCGATTCGGAATATCTCCCCAAAACGCGTAATTTACAATGCAGTTGAGTGATGTGTACTGAAAAATTGTGGCTAGAGAGTTCTAGAGGCAAAATAGTCGCATTTTAGATATAAATTATTAGAGATCTGTGATTGCAATCGTTACATATTGAAAATCACTGCTTTCAAACAAACTTGTTGGGGAGCACTAACGGGTATTTATAATACATACAAATACATCAGTTGCCAAAGTGAAAGGTCTACACGTGCATTGATAAATGGTACAGCACTAATATCCTCTGTTAAGCATGTAACGAAGAAAATTTGCTATAGTACGAGACATTAACGAATACTTTCCACTAAACTTAATAAATAACGGAGTCTCCATAAGCGACCACCACCACCACCGTCACTCCCCCACTATTGTAATCTGGGGGTTACGTCTTTAATTTACGCGATTTGTTTTCGCTCCTTTCATAACTTGGCAGCAATGCTTTCTTTTACCGTATTGATTTTTTTTTTTTTTAAAATTCGTAAAACGCCTCACAAGTTCCGAGAGTGTGAACTCCACCACCATCACAGCTATCATCATTGGCGTCGTCATCATCATCGTCATCGTCCATTTTTTAAATGGGATTTTAGGAAAGAGTGATAATATATATCACAAATGAAGATCATTTGGCACTGTGTGTCGGTCTGGTTTATAGCAGGCGCAGATGCCTGGAAGGAACTCGTCATATATACACGTCATGTGTCCATCAATTTGATCACTTGAACGCCCTGCTTCTGAGGAGGTATTTAGCATCCCTATGAAAAATGACTTGTACAAAAACGTCCAGTCGCAGTAACTATTCAATAATACAGAGAAGTCTCCTTTGCTGAAGAGAATTACATTGGGAGAAATTTGTACTGGGGCAAGACGGTTTGGCGATACACCACAAAACTTGTCACTGATCTGTCGAAACATGTGCTTTTGTTATGCGCACTAAGTGACTAATGTTGGGCTGAGCTGCGCACCTAGGGTTGATCGAGTTTACGTGCGGAGACAGTTGTGTTTTCCGCCTGTGGGATTTTTTAGAGTGAAAAAAGTGTTATTTAAAGTTTATTTGCTTCTCAAAAGTGTCTAAACGGATATTTAATCAATATTTGATGTATCTGCATGTTAATGTCAGTTCTGGAATGGGAAATTATGCTACATTTCAGTGAAGGAATCTGTCACCGTATTTTACACATATCCACTGGAGGTTCACGGTGTGTGAACTCGCTCGTGTAATGTCTCAATACTACACTACCCGAGCTAAGGGAAATACATCTACCCGAAAGACGGATATTGTTGGGACAAAATGAGGCCCATTTCTCGCTATAAATATATATGATGGGCTTTTGGCTACTGAGAATGAGCAGACTGGTGATTGTTGCCATAGTTTGCAGTTTGTCCACCTCGTCTTTGGCAGGTGAGAGAAAAGGTATTTTTGTCTGATTGATCACCCACTTGTATATTTCAAGGACTGTATAGGAACTGTTCTGTGTGAACTGAAGACTAAACTTAAAAGCATTCTGAGTAATTTTTTTGCTTAATTTTCGCGATATTGTATTATTGGCATGCATTAGATCTGATTTTTTTTTTTAAGATATCGAAATATTATGGATGCATAAGGTACTGTTGAACACTGTGAAATATATACATTGACATTCATGTTGATCTCATTTTCAAGATAAATGGAGCAGATATTTTTTTTCCTTGAAAGTTTCACAGTATTAATCCAGATATATATTTTAGTAAATGTGGTGATCAGTCATACATGAAGTAACATTACATAAATATCTGTACATTCATTCTTATTTATACTAGTAGTGGTGGCAGCAGCAAAATGGTGTACATTGTAAAAATACTTCTACATATTTTCCCCAAAATTGTGATTTCTTAAACAAAGTTGACTTATTGCTGTGATGAATTGCAAATCTAGTATGTTGTCTGTAAAATTACTATAGTCACTTTTTGACCGCGTTTGAAACTGGTTATACAGAAATAAATCTCCAAGAAATTCAGATTTTGTAACATATCCGTAGATCTAAAATTAAAAAAAGCGCTTTCTTTACTCCGTTTCTGAAAAGAATCAGTGATACCAAATTAAAAATTGTAACATCCGAAAACAGTCATTAGTAACAAATTAAAAATTGCAACATCTGAAAAGTCATTTGTGTGCTGTACAGAAGAAGAGTACTCTGCCAATAGTGTAGGAGAGAGAGAGAGAGAGAGAGAGAGAGAGAGAGAGAGTTTTGTTGTTGTAGGGTTTAATGCCATTTTTCAGCACAAGATAGGCTATACATGGCGGCCAGTATCAGTGGTGGAGGAAGAACCTGGGAAAACCCC
Organism: Megalonaias nervosa; assembly: GCA_016617855.1. Classification (NCBI taxonomy): domain Eukaryota; kingdom Metazoa; phylum Mollusca; class Bivalvia; order Unionida; family Unionidae; genus Megalonaias; species Megalonaias nervosa. Next base: position 52,457 of record JAECUM010015965.1, on the reverse strand, counting down.
AGGAAGAACCACCGACCCATGAGAAGCTACTGGCAAACTTTCTCACATACCCACATTGGCTGAGCCCGAGACTCGAACCCACTCAGACAGAGGTGAGATGGCAGTGATCCGTAATGGTCAGTGCTTTAGACCACTCGGCCACTCGGGGCCCCTAGATAGAGAGATCTATCTATCTGTAAATATTGGCAGTTTATATACATAATTTAATTCTTAGTGAGAATGGCAGTGATCCGTAATGGTCAGTGCTTTAGACCACTCGGCCACTCGGGGCCCCTAGATAGAGAGATCTATCTATCTGTAAATATTGGCAGTTTATATACATAATTTAATTCTTAGTGAGAATCCCTGTCATTCGTCAATCACTTCTTGGTAAATTTTGTTGGAAAACCTTTTATTGAGCAACTTCTAAAGCAAATTTATGCAAACAATATCATATCTTGCACATATTTGTCAGACAAGCTAGTATTGTATGCACTCATGACTTCATATTGCATCTGGTTTCATAAGGTTGCTATTTGTACATGTAATCCAGTGTGCAATTGGGTAAAGTAAAATCTAAACCATTTAGTTAAAACCAAACCATATAGCAGCAATACAGATGCAGGTGGTGATCAGACTAAACCAGAAGCATACCAAACATCCAGAAAGTAGATGCAGTTGAGCAAGATTGTTTTCTAGTGTGTGTAAGATTAAAAGTTCATTTAATTTGTACTTTTTCTCTGCACATATAGTAATTTCTCATATATACAGTAAGATCTGCTACAGAGGTGACCTCAGAATAATATTCACCAGTATGATAAAGTTGGATACAATAAATTCCATGTACGCATGTTGTATATTCTCACATACAAGTCAAGTCAAAGTACAGGTGATGTAGGTTTGGATTTACCGTCACATAATGCGAAAGCATCTCATGCTCAGTGTTGCTTGTTCTGCTGATTACTCCTAAGAAACTGCACAGAACAAGATCTAACGGAGCATTATGTGACATCAGATCTGGGTCTGTGCTGTTTGCAGTTGGACTTGTCTTAAAAACCAGTATATACAGTAGACATTCTTAACACTGCGTGGTCATCATGGTAATTTTCTACAAGTTTGGCGTGCTTATCATATTCAGATTTGACTGCATTTGTAATCTTTAATGGTTCTGTTTTATTTTTTATTGCTATCTCTTAAAGATGGTCAGTGATGAGTTGAACTTTTACTTTGATAAATATGGTAATTCTTATATAAATATTTTCTATAGAAGTTACGGTACATGTCAGATCATATGTTGTCATACTCTACTGATCATAGAGTGAATCCTTTTTTATGATTCATGAACATATTCCATAATTATATTACTATGCACCACTGACTGTATATTAGTTTATAGCGCATCTACCATCAGTACTCGCTTATAAGTGGAGTCAAACTGGAAACAACAAAGATGCTGATATGTTGTAGCATAATGTGCCTGCAGATCAGGGTTTATGCTGTATGCTTTTCTAATTACTCCTAACAAACTACATCAACCCAGATTTCCATTGCATTATGCAATGGCAGATCTGGATCTGTGCAGTTTGCAGTTGGACTCATAAGCAAGTACATATGCTATTTCTATATGTGTATAGTCATATTCACTTGCATTTCGGTAACCATACATCATGGTACCATCATGGTTCCACATCATAGTACCATATAGAGCTTGTAAACTCTGCGGTTCTAAATATTTTAACAGTATGCTCAATACACAATCAGTACTGGTGACATCATTATGACATTATAAGTGACAAGTGAAGACAGATGTTAGCAAGGTTTCTGACACAGACTTGGCAGGGGGGAAAACTCACTTGCTGTTGATTTTTTCATTTTATTTAATATGTACTTATATAGAACTTTGATTTATTTGCCTTTGTATCTATCTCTCTCTCTATCTGTCTCTCTCTGTATCTATCTATCTACATATGTAATATATACATGTATCTGTTCCTCTTTATTTACCTCATGGCATCATAATTCCTTTCTTCAATAGTTCTAGTAGTACAATAAATAGTGCAGATATTGAAATCTCAAAGTAGAAATCATCATGCAAAATGGCATTGAGAACATCAAAAATCTAGACCATAGAATAAAGGTTGTTCGTATAAAAACTAAGTCTAGGTCAAACATAGTCTTGCGTTAATTGTCACATACATCACTATGATATGTAGACCTTGGTTCATGTTCAATCTTTGTTGTACCTCATGATTTGTGGACCAGTTGTAGATGGTAGTTGAGATATTTTACTCTGCTGTGTATGTATAGTAACACAGTTATTTGTAACACTCTGTCACCTTTTTAGGGTAATATAGTTTGAATAGAGTTTGTGATGAAACAGACCCCCCAAAAAGGAAGAAAAAAACCACTGAACAAAATATATTTTTGTATGCATGAGGAATGTTTACATAATTGGCAGTCTGGAAGTGAGTCCATGTAGTCCATATATACTTGCTTATAAGGCAATTCAAACTGCAGACTCTGTGTGTGTGTGTGTGTGTGTGTGTGTGTGTGTGTGTGTGTGTGTGTTATACCATATATACTTGCTTATAAGTGACTCAAACTGCAAACAACAAAGATCCTCATATGCTGTAGCATTATGCACCTGGAGATGGGGATCTGTGTTGTTTTGTTCTTCTGATTACTCCTACAAACTGCACGGTTCCAGAACTGCCAGTGCATTTCGTGATGACAGGTCTGGGTCTGTGCAGTTTGCAGTTGGACTTATAAGTGAGTGTATTATGGTACCTTTGGAACAAAGTGTTTGATGCATTTTGGATTAGGGTGCTGGATACTAATTTGCCCCTGTAGTGTTCAAGGTTAAGTTAACCCCTTACATTTTAATTATTATTTAGTTTGTATATAATGTAATTTCCTAACTTGCTTCATGTTTATGTTCATCAAATACTGATTTGGAAAGTTTGATTTGTAATTCAGATTACATTTCTGTCAATTTTTGTTCAGTATTAATTCAATAAAGAAGAAAATGACTTGACTTATAAATTGTTAAGATGGAGGTGAAAGATTATTTGGAATCGTGTTGTTCCTTCAACAATTTCATGAGATTTATTTTGGCAGTAATACCTTATTTACTTGCTTATAAGTTGAGGCAAACAGATCAGGGTCTGTGTTGTTTGTTCTACTGATTACTCCTGACAAACTGCACAGACCCAGATCTGCCGGCACATAATGTGATGGCAGATCTGGGTCTGTGCAGTTTGCAGTTTTACCCATAGGTGAGTATATACGGTACTGATTGACTGTTATGTGATGTGGCATGTAATGAGGTGTTTACCATGTTGATTACATTCACTAACAGTAGTATTAGTGTTTCTTCTATTAAAGCTATTTGTCTGATGTTTACATCTGTCATGAAATCAGATCTAAATCTGACTGGTTTGAGAGCTGGTTATCACTTCTGAACAGTGGTATTCTTTATCAGATTTCCATGCTATCAGGGAAGTAGTCTCAGTGCTGATGCTCCATTGATGTCCAGAGCAGGGTTTTGCCAGTGGGTGGTTGACCATTCTGGTCACTCCCACTCAAGTTATGTATGGGATTTTATCATTAAGGGGGTTGACCTTTGTTGAAGCTCCTGATATCCTGGGCAGAGTGGGACTGGGATCATTCTTTATACTGATCAGGTGGAGAAAAAAAAAGAAAAGATAAATTTTAGTGTTATCATAAAGCTCAACTAATTTAGGGAGTTTTGTTGACTGTTAGCTATTTTTAAATTGTTTAACAGCCTGGCTTATACCATGCACTGTTTTGTTTCATTGTCTATTGACATTTTTTTCACACTATTCTTATTTGGATCTTTACATTGTTATCATTACTTCTCTGGAGTTAACAGTAGAACCTGCCTTAGCAAACACTTTCATAGGAAGAACACAAGTTTATAAAGGACAAGATATGTGAGTCTCTTGTCTTATGTCATTTTGTACCTCTCTATACAGTATAAAGGGACATCTGTGCACAAAGGAAGTATTTTGGCTGTTCTCTGAGTGTACTTTATAATAGATGTGTTTCATTGGATATATAAGTGCCTCTAAAATGGGGGGAGGGGACTAGGAGGGGGCTTCTTATTAAGTTAGTATTTAAACCTTTCTTCTTATGTCTTTGGGGTACTTGTTGGGTTGGTGGTGGAGCTGGATTTTTGCTGAAATAAATTCCAGCTTTTTAATAGTTTAAAAAATTATTCTTGCACTTATTTATAGCAAAACCAGCGAACCTATTAAATCCATTACAGTAGTTGAAAAAAATTATATTGAGGTAAAAGAAAAAAGTATCCCTACATGAAAGAAGATTCTAGGCAAGGCCCTTAATATTGCTTAGTAAAAGTGACATCAGTTATTAGATTTAATGGTAAAAAGAATACATGAATATTTGATGATAACTTATTGAGAACAACCAGTGTTGATAATATATTTAATAATACCACCTGACCAAAAGTATTGGTTTATGGTGCAGAATTTATTATCCCAGAAACTGTTATTTCTGAGGTTGCTCTAAGAGCTGTTACATTTTTTACTGAGAAACAATTAATTTCCATCAGATCCTTGACTAGTTAAAAACAGGGTATATTGTTAACATGTATAGTGAAAATTACTGTATGTCTCTGATTATAAGACCAGGGGGCCACCACAAGAAATTTGAAAACAAGTAAGGGACATTGGGTGATAATGAGACAGATATTCATAGTATATACTTGTCAAATTTAAAAAAAAGTAACAGTTGGGGTTATTATCAAACATGGACATATAATTGGATATGTATGGTATTGCTATATCAGTACAGGCTATAAATGGGAAAGATTTCTTTGAAGTCATATCTGCACCTTTCTTTTGTTGTTGATACCTTGTCAGATGTGATTGGCTACATTTGTCCATGTACCATAAGTTATCGTATGAACTCACTTATAAGTTGAGTCAAACTGCAAACAAAAAAGGTCCTGATCTACTAAGGCATAATGTGCCTGCAGATCAGAGTCTGTGCTGTTTATTCTACTGATAACTCCTAACAAATTGTGCAGATCCAGATCTTCTGGTGCATTGTGCGATGGCAGATCTGGGTTTGTGCAGTTTGCATTTGGATGTGACCTATAAGCCAGTATATACAGTAGTTCTTGTAACCTGAACTTCCTCAATAGTGACAGAGAATAATCATATTGGACATAATATTTCATGATAAGTACCGTCAATACTTGCTTATAAGTCATGTCCAACTGCAGACAACATAGGCTCTGATTTTCTGTCACATTATGTTCTGGAAGATCATGATCTATGTTGGCTATTCTACTGATTAGTCCAAACAAATGGCATGTACACAGATCTATATGCTGGTATATAATGGGATGTCAGATCTGGGTTTGTGGCATTTGAAGCAGGACTTATAAGCAAGTACATACGGTGGATGAAACAGGTTTTGAACACTGGATGTATCCTTGGGTGTGTGTGTCGCATGTCATATTGTCGTAGGTGCATAGGTGTCAACCCCATGAGATGAAAACCTGTATGCCAGACCAATAAAAACCATACAAAGACCAAAAAAACCTTACATGAAAAAATGTATTCATACATTATATAAGATCAACAGTTTTGAAACAACAAATGCTATACACAAAGTATTTTTAAACATATTTACATAATTATTTACGTTTCTGAAACTTCATTTCATTCTTTTTACTTACAACACTATCATCTTCCTGCTTTGGCTGAGCAAAGGAGCTTTTGATGGATGCTTCCTTCTTCATTTCAAAATTTCTTTCATGCAGTTTTGTTCTGAAGTTTTCCTCTAGATCATATATGCCCGACACCACCACTTTAAAGTCTATGCTGCACATTTTACAAAAAGCATGGGAAGATCCTAACTTGGATACATCTGCAATGCCAGGGAAAACTTTAATCCAATCAGCCTGAAACTTGCCATGATTTCAGTCAATGTCTTCAAGTGTGTTTTTGAGTTAGGCTCGGCTTTTTGATGGATGGAATATTTCAACTAGATGAAAGAAATAAAAAATAGTAATTTAAAAATTTAGATTCGACCTGTGATAGAGGAAGATCTCCCGATTACAAATGTGTTACAAATTTATATTTTTCTCCATAAACCCCAAGATATTACACCAGGAGCTATCCAAAAATTGAAATCTGAAATTTAAAAAAATTGACAAAGTAGCAGTCCAGAAGTTTATACCTCGTGGGCTGTTGATCGTTTCTATTAAAATTGCATATCTGGTGCTTGAAAAGTTATGAATTTGCTATATGGTGTGCTGATTTTGGTCAAAAACTTGATATAAATTGGCAGTGCTACATATTTTCAAGCCATGAGAATGACGTCACTCAGTATCTGTACTACTTAACGTCATCATGGCAATGCATCTTCCTGTTCTCATTATGTATCTGACAAACTTAATTCAAAACTATGACAGCATGATAAAATGCTGGTGCTAAATTCAACATACTGTTTATTTTTAATTAGTATATTGTTAAAAATTTTAATAAATCGACTTTATCTCCACACCGAAAAGTTGGACGAATTACGGTTACATCAACATAACTGCCACACTATGTAAAGTATGAAAATTGATGTAAACTTTGTGCATTTGATAGTAATAAGTATAAATAATAAAATAATAATGTATAAAATAAGAAAACATACTTACTACATAGGTAGTTAGTCAATATTAGAAATCCAAGTGAGCGTCAAATTTCAGAGTGATAAACGATAAAATCTTCACACACAGGAGTTGAACCATGACATGAAACTCGTTTCATTATCAAAGGAAAAGCACTGTTTTGAGTATGATTTGATTGGTTGTTTTGGGCCACCCTGATCTTGTTGAATCCTCGTTCTAAAAAAATAATTATATCCAGAGTTCAGGATGCACACAAAATGCAAAAAAAAAAGTTTAAAAAAAAATTTGCACAAAAAACTGTACAAAACAGTTGTATTGCCGTACACTGACGAAAATTAACAAAAAACGTACAAAATTACAGGTAAACGGTACAAGTTGACACCTATGTAGGTGCATGTAGTATGTACTCGTCCTTTGACTTCAACCTGCTGAGGGAAGGTGACCATATTTGGCACATGTATCATATATACTCAATTATGAGTCCAACTGAAAACTGCACAGACCCTGATCTGCTGTCACATAATGCTATAGCAAATCAGGATCTGTACAGTTTGTTAGGAGTTATCAGTAGAACAAACAACATAGACCCTGATATGCAGGTGCATTATCATATGGCAGATCAGAATCTGTTATCTGCAGTTGGATTTTGCATATAAGTGAGTATATACTGTATGTTACTTCATGAAGATGAGTAAAAGACCTGAAGGTTGGGGAGTGGGAGGGTGGATAGGTGATTAAAAAATAACATACATATGTTTGGGAGGCTGCTACATGTATCAATTGTTTCGAATTATTATGATCTACCTTCATAATTAGGCTTATCCAGTGTCAGGATGGTTTCCTTTATAGATTTATGATGGCTACCATACCATATTTGACACAGTACCATATTGAGCGCTTTAGAACTATTTCTTTGAGTAAATTTCACGAGGTTACATTCACCATAATCATGCAGTGACAATGTGGGCGCTTGCCAGTTATTGTGTACTTTTGTATGTAGGGTGAAGTTGTTTGCATTTGAAACATGCACAGTGGAGAGATTGTTGGCATACCTCTATGCTACTTCGATGTAATGTGGCTGACATTTCTTTGGATATTGTACTTATGGAAATTGTACATGTTCTAAGCACACTGCTAACTAAAATGACTGCTCCCTTGTGCTAAAAAAAATCACCCTGAATTAGTTTTAAAGCACACTATCTTTAGCACCTATTAAAATTGGGAAAATGAATTTTGCCTAACTAGACAATACCAGCTTCTGAAAGTGAATGGATGAATTACCAAATATATAAAATGTAAAAGAAGTTACAAACTCATTTTTTACAATCTACCTCTGAAGTCCAGGAAGTGAAAATGACCAAGTGGAGCTAGCAGTTTTTGATAGGTGAACTTAAGGAGTAAGGCCAAGCTGTATACTCTATAACCCATATTACACCCATCAATCATACACCAAAATAAAGCTAATTAAAAGTTCTTTGAATAATACCTAAGATATACAAGGTCTTTGTTAAATAGCCAGTATAAACAGTGAGGAAACCTGGGGAAATTCTTTTCCATTAAAATTCTAACCCTATGCAAAATAAGAAACTGTAGAGCGCCACCAATTGTATCACATGGATGTACATATTAGAAGAGTTGGCTCCCTTGTTCTACATTGGGTGCTCTCCACTTTTGAGGTACATTGTCTCTCCCAATATGGTCACATTGATAAAGCATATGCCAGATTTTTTTTTAAAAACTGCATGGTGTAACTTGCAAAGTTTAGTGCTAACTAGACATTAGACATGCACACTGCCAAGTTTGAAGTAAATCATTATGGTTAGACAATTTTCAGGAGCCGCATCCCACAAGGTGGCATCAAGGAATCAGAAAATATGCTTACTGTGAGGGAAATTTTTCCGAGATTTTATGAAAAGAGGGTGTTTATAATTGTTAATATTATATTTTATAAGATTATATGTTTGATGATGTCAGATACAATCTCAGAACCAGTACTACAGGCTCTGATTTGTTGGTTGTTGAAAGTTTTGAGAGGTTTCAGAAAAGAGCACAGGGTCATCACTAGGTCATTTGAAGACATTTACTTTGCAGACATTAGTATTGAGAACATATTACTTTTAAATCTGTCTAAACAAGGAAAACATGTTACTGGTTTCATACTTAAAAAAATTGGGCTGGTTGGATGTTTGTTTTTTTTTACTTTTCTTCCCCTCCATTTGTCAAAAGTAAACCACAGTTGTATGACCAATTTGTATTTGTTAAAGAAAGGGCCTTGCTTTTATTACATTTGAATGGGTTGCTTTACGATATTTACATATATATTCTTTATATAATTACTTAAAAATTTATGTTCATCTAATTTGCTGTTTCATTGAAGCTGACCTTGGTTAGCAAAAATAGCATGCAAAGATGTCCATTAATGAACAGCACTTCTGAGTCAGCAACCAGTATGAACTTAAAAATATTGTGAGAAATAGCAAGTATCTTAATGAGTGTGAAGTTTTGGTATAAATATCTACAAATGACATAAGATCTGGATTGGTCACAAGATACAGAAAATCCTGAATTCCTTTTCTAAAGTTATTTTTATGGTTGGAAAAATGTCTACGTTCAGTTGGGAAATAGGGAAAAAATTCTATTTTGTTAACAGGCTAACAGTGTATTTAGCATGCTCAGTTTGACATTATTTGCATCCTAGTTTGTTGATTTATAAGCAAAAATAATAATTAAGCATACACATACCATGCATGTACCAGTTACAGTTTGAAAATAGTTAGAGGTAAAGGTAAGTTCAGATTATGTTCCCAGTTTAACTGCTGCTGTGGCCTAGTGGTTCGAGTGTCTGTCTTGGAAGGTTGTGGGTTTTGAACCCTGACCAAGTCATACCAGAGATTTATTAAAATGGTACTAGCAGCAACCTAGCTTGACTCTCAGCATTATCGGTTATTGCTAAGATTGTTCGGCCCGGTGTCAGGATAATGTGATTGGGTGGGACATTCTGCTACATGTCTGCAGCATGATGCACCAGTGCTAGACATCACTATAAACTGTCAGACTGCTGACATCGTAGAAATATGACTGAAAAATTGTTAAAGCTACATTAAAAATCCAAATGTCACACACACACACACACACACACACACACACACACACACACACACACACACACACACACACACACACACACTCCTTCATAGTTTCATCCAGTTACTTCACAATTTACCAGTCCCATGATAAAATGCTTGGACTGAGTAAAAATAAAGAGACTGTTTGCCCAAATGTTATGAATATTTAGGTAGTATTTACATTTTAATTAATGCAGGAGTACATGCCATGTGAGGTCTCGGTTGAACTTCAAATATCAATACATTTTTTCCAGTAGTAACATCAACAGTCAGTTAAAACGTTATTGCCTCACATGTCCTTAAGATTTCTTTGTCTATTACATTTGATTGGTCAGTGTTCTTATGTTGGTTTGAATTGTATCCTGTCGGAATGGTTGATCTAAGTCTTTAAAGCCCATACTTAAAATTTTTTGTTTATATGGTGGGATTTGGTAGTTTTCAAGTTGTGACCCAGGGTCTAATAAGACCTGGGTAGTAGGGGTTGACTTTGGGTTCAATGTCATTTGCATGTTTAAATTTGTCTTCTCATATCTAAATATTTATTAAGCACACATATGTTTGTATGGTTTATATTGTAGGGGTCTTAGTAGTTTCTAAGTTATGACCCAGGGGTAAGTCCCTGGGGATAAAGATATACCCTAGAGCCAATGTCAGTTGTATGGTTAAATTTATATTTTGTATTCTCAGTAAACATATACAGGTTAATGGTTATACAGTGCAGATCTTGATAGTTTCTATGTCACGATCCAGTGGCTAAGTTCCTGTGGGTTAGAATGGACATGCATGTCACAACTGTCTTCTCCCAGGCATGTCGTGGGGGTCTGATTCAAACCCCACTCCCACTTGGGCATGTGTTGACACTTGGGTTAGTTTTCAGTACCAGCAGCATTTTGATACCAATCAGATTAAAATCAGATCTCCACTGTTATACATGTAGATCTGACAGTGACGGATTAGGTGTCATGATCTGGTAACCTAAGTTATTACCATAATTGCTAATTTTATCAGCCAATCAGATGAAGTCTTTTATGTTCAGGTTGGAGACTGAGCAGTGTGAATGAAGAGCATGAATGTGTACCGACCAATTTGATTCACTTTCAGGTTTTTGAAAGCTGCATTTCAATTGGTTAATTCAAAGGTCACCAGAACATGACCCCTAAGTGGTCGTCATCAGATCTTCACATAGGACAGTGGAGATCTGATTTTAATCAGATTGCATTTTTATAGTTCTTATATGTTCAGCTCACATATATTTTAAAACATCCTCTAGCATATAAAATAAAACTGAAATTTGAATACAGAAACTATTGTTAGCAAGAAACTTCGAGTTTTAATATCGAGCCATGGTTGAATTCTCTATCATAAATGGTGTTGCAAGATTTGACATGCTTGTTTAGACAGGTAGAATCACATAATCCCCCTCTTTTCTTGTATAATAAACAATCATCATTGTCATCATCATCATCATCATCATCATCTGCCATCATCACCATCACCACAACTACTATTACTATACAACCCATTCTTTCCATCACTCGTGTGTATAATTATTTGCTAACAATAACTGAAAATCTCTTTGCAGAAAAATCTAAATTGCAGGTGGAATGATCTACAGGAAATAACAGTTTAAATACTTAGATCTGCCCTAGTGAATAGCATATTATACTTGCAAATTTGTGGAGTGAAAATAAGAAAATATGCACTTCTTTTTGGGATGAACCATCTTTTTTTTTTCTTTTTTTTTAGGAAAGAATGAACTGTGGTGAAAAAAAATACATGTACCAGTCTCTCTTGTATCTCCTGCGTAATGGTACACTTAAAAAAGCACATGTACCAGTCTGTTATGTATCTGCTGCATACTGGTACACTTGTTACATTTCAAACTAGAAAATTTGTCATCATGGTGTAATTGAATCAGTCAAAGTTGTGCCACATACCAACTCAAAATGGGAGCAAGAAATTTAATCCTGGTTGCTCATTTGAAAGATTAAAGTTCCTCACCATTGAATACAAATTAGTTTAAGTCACTTGAAATGAAAACTTTTGTTAAACTGCAGTGAAACAGTTAAAAAGAAAATTGAAACAGCCAAGGCCTCGCCAGTGTAAGAGTTGGATAGCTGGTATGTGGGGGTCTCACATTTCTTAGCTGTGAACAATCTCCACTAATGTATTTGTGCTAGGGCTGGACAAAAAGAAAAGTATTTGAAAGCTTAACTGTCTATGGAATTCAGAAATGGAAACAAATGAATTAGTTGTTTACATTGACAAAGTCATTGCCTCCCACCATAAAGCAAAAGAAAATATACCCAAAGGGAAGGGGTGTGGGTGATATTGAATTTTATCATTATTGTAATACAGAATTGTAATAATGACTTGAACCATTAAAATCAACCTATTCACTGAGAAAAGAAAAAAAAAAAGGAAAAAATACAATAATTCCTATGGTGTATATTTGATACAGAATTCATCAAAACACAATGTTGTGATTAAGTATTGAGTTTGGGATAATTGTCAGGAAGTGTTTAAAGGGTTCAATTGGTGTGCAATATCTTTGAAGATTTGGGACCAATTCAAAGGATAATCTGCTTTTTTTGATGGATTACTTGCCTGGGAGCACTTCAAAGAGAAAATAACATTGTTTGAAATAATATGATAATTTGCCATCTGATCTTGATAATTAAATCCTGATCATTTCCATTAGAAAAACTGAATACTGTAATTCCTTGTACATAATGGCTAAATACATGCCCTTGTACATAATGGCTAAATACATGCCCTTATATATAATAGCTAAATACATGCCCTTGTACATAACAGCTAAATACATGCACTTGTACACAATGGCTAAATACATGCCCTTGTACATAATGGCTAAATATATGCCCTTGTAAATAATGGCTAAATACATGCCCTTGTACATAACAGCTAAATACATGCCCTTTTACATAATGGCTAAATACATGCCCTTCTACATAACGGCTAAATACATGCCCTTGTACACAATGGCTAAATATTTGCCCTTGTTCATAATGGCTAAATACATGCCCTTGTACATAACAGCTAAATATATGTCCTTGTACATGATGGCTAAATACATGCCCTTGTACATGATGGCAAAATACATGCCCTTGTACATAATGGCAGTTTTTTTCCGGGGTTTTCCAGGTTCTTACTCCACCATTTATACTGGCCACGATGTTTATTTTGTGCTGAAAATGGTGTTAAACTCTATAACAACAAAAATCCACCCAAATGAAATACTGAAGATAATAAGACTGATTATGCAACAAGATATAAAAGCAAAAATGAATAATTTTTCAAGTAAACAAGATTATAAAAAAAAATTAAGACACAAAAGAAGAGCAAGGATGTAGGTCTCAGTTTCATTTCTAAAATATTCCAAGTTTTAAATAGGTAAAATCTGTTACTACAGTTATAATAAAGAGTGTGGTAAACATCAGGTACAGCTGACTTATCCATGGGGAATACCAAAGTTCTTGTCTCAGATTAAGATAATGATCCTAATATTTAACCTTCACTACTGGAGAAATATTAACTATGTATTATTTGTTAACAGAATAACTGGCTCTAATCAGGTACACACTGAACTTGATTTTGGAAATGGTCAAGACTAAAATACAATTATATATAACCTATAATCATGGAGAAAAAAAAAACCTTACAAACAATACAAGTTAAATATACGTAACATAAGGAAGATGATAGGATGTGGAGGCATACATAATGTGCTGGCAGATCAGGTTGTTGTTTACACATAACAATCTGCATAGATCAGATCTGCTGGCACATTATGTCACATCAGATCTTGATCATTGCAGTTGGATCTGACTTTTAAGCAAGTATATATGGTAATCAGATAAATCCCAGTTAAAGAGTGCTTGTATGTATTACCCCATATTCCTAATTTTGCTATTTGCTGAAATTCAAAAACAGAATGACCAGTTATTATTGCCTCAGAAGGCAAGTTAGGCCAGCAGGGTTTCACGACAGTAAATCTTTATTATGAAAAAAGTTGAAAAGTAACTGCCTTGCGAGCTAGGATTCCCTTTGAATTTGGAGCAATTTAGACTTCATTAAATGTTACTTATTGGTATAGGTCTGCAGATCAGCTGTGTTGTCTTATGACAGCTCTTGTTAATCCTGCTGAATGCGCTTTGAAAAATTCATTGTTGCCCACAAAGTAATAAGAAAATCCATTTTTGAGGAAGAAAATTTGAGGTAATGTTGAACCTGAAGCCAGGTCTACACCACTCTACTTAGTATTAAATTCAAGCTAGCAGCACAGATTATGTGGAAGTAATTTTGGTGGTCCTTTGAGGTTTCATTAGCTCTGTTTGTAATATACCAGAAAAGCTTATGGTATGGACTGTTGTCTGCTGTTTGACATTTGTCCATTAGCACAAGTTTGTTATTGCTACTCCTCCTTAACTATTCACAGGATTGCCTTGGAACTTTACACGCAAATTTGTCGCATGGTCTAGATGATCTGAAATGAAATGGTGCAGCTTAGACGTTAATTATGGCCACCACAGTAGCCATCTTGAAATTCTTGTCAATTATCTTTCTGATTGGATGGCCTTATAAACAAGAGGCTTTTACTCAAAGACTTCTTATGATGTCTGTTTGTGTCCTAAATGAAAACAGTGCTGATCTGACTTTCAATCCAATATGGCTGCAATAATGGTTATCTTGAAATCTTGTTATTGCTACTCCTCCGGATTCGAAGGTCATATCAACATTGGGTTTTCACTAAGACTTCTCATGATATCTAGCTGGTCCTAAACGAAAATGATCCTGATCTGACATTCAATATATCCACCATCTTGAAAATTATTTAATTGCTACTCCTTCTGAATGGATGTATGAAAATGGTCTTTTTACTTGATGATCTCATGTTGGTGCTAAATAAAATTGGTGTTGATCTGACATCTATGGCAGCCATCTTGAAAATATTGTTATTACTATTTCTTCTGAATGGACGATCATATCATCAAGGGGTTTTCACTGAAAGACTTTGTATAATGTCTAGCTGGTCCTATATAATAATGATGCTAGTCTGAGATCCAATATGGCCATCATGGCAGCCATCTTGAAATCTTGTTATTGCTACTCCTGAATTGAAAGTATTATCTTGAAAATATTGTTATCCTTACTCATTTCCAAATGGATAGCTGTATTAACATGGAGTTTGCAGCAGTAAATGTCTTATGATATCTGGTTGGTCCTAAATGAAAATGGAACCAGTCATACATCCAATATGACTGCCTTGACAACTTTCTTAAAAATCCTGTTGTCACTTCTCATTCAAAAAGGATTATCATTATGACATGGGGTTTTCACTAAAGATTTCTGATGATGTCCACTTTGTACTCAATACATATTATGCCAAGCTGACATCTGATATGTGTACCACAGCAGCTAATTTGAAAATATTGTTACTACTGAAAAATAGCAGATGGTTTCAACACTCGACAGTTACAAGAAAGAAATGGTTTTATCTTGAATTCCTGGAAATTTTTTTCACTTAGGAGAGTGCCAATCACTTCGAGGGACTCTTGTTATAACTGTGTTGCATATACAGTACCACATTATAGTTACACTTGGAGCTCAGAGGGCTCTCATGTCAGGTAGACCACCATGTTCTGTTATTACATGATTCCTGCTAGAGACTAATTTGTGTCAGTTCATAATATTGCATCATCATAATGCTATAATATAATATGCCATAATATATTATGCCATAATATAATAGCCATAATGCAATAATATAATATGCCATAATGCAATAATATAATATGCCATAATGCCATAATATAATATGCCATAATGCAATAATATAATATGCCATAATGCCATAATATAGTATGCCATGATGCAATAATATAATATGCCATAATGCCATAATATAATATGCCATAATGCAATAATATAATATGCCATAATGCCATAACATAATATGCCCCAATATATTATAATTTTACATAAATCAGTTGAATCTTTACAATTTTACATTCAATCATGCAATAAAAAATGATGTACCTTTGCTTTGGTAAATATGAAGTCTTATGAACCATTAAACCTATCATTTTGACCTTGCTTTGAATGAGGTTTACTGGTTTGTAAAATTCCATATTCACTCTAGCAGAGGTCAGTATTGTATTGTATAATATTTCAGACTTTACTGCTACTGATAAGAAATTCTGTTCAAAGTTCATGTTGCCATGATCAGCCATTTTAGTGTGTTTGTGAGTAGAAATTAGCTCTGTAAGTCCCCCTTCCCGAAGTTGATTTGTACATCTAATTGAGCCAGTTTTGCCCAGTACTTGATGCGCTTAGTACATTATATATACTAATCACAAGTATATATATATATATATATATATATATATATATATATATATATATATATATATATATATATATATATATTATTTTTTTTTTTTATAAATCTTCCCTAATTTGAAAACCAGTGCAATAAGAAACATACATTTTTCTTTTTGGCCTAACTGCTTGAAGGAATTTGAAATGTGATTGTTAAATTTATTGATGGTGACTTACCTGTAGATATTTGGGCTTGCTCTTCATTAATTGGTGAAGAGTTATGGTGATGAATAATAATAATAGAACATCTTCTGCAGGCTTGAGGAAATGAATAATAATAATAAACCATCCCCTGCAGACTTGGGTACATAATAATAATAATAATAATAATAATAATAATAATAATAATAAAACAACTCCTGCAGGTTTGGATACATAAGTAACATAATAATAATAATAATAATAATAATAATAATAATAATAAAATATACCTCACAGGCTTGGGTCCATAACATAATATTAATAAAACATCCCCAGCAGGCTTGGATACATTGAATCGGTTTGATGCACCTTCCTGCAGAATGTAAGAGACATCAAGTGGAAGCAACCTAATTGACCTGGGATGTGTCCCATGATGTTAATGCTCATACAGTGAAGGTCCTGGACATTTTAAAGGAATTAAATGTACATCATAAAATTTATTTTGCATTTTTAGGATATTACTTATTTTTTTCTTTATCTTTGTTTTGTGTACTTTTTGGGGGATGCCTGAACTTATTCTGCACTATGTAGCCTGGATTGTACTGCTGTACCATTATACCAGTATATACTTACTATTAAAACATATGCAGTTGAGTACATTATATAGTTACCTCTTATGACTCATTGTCAGGACTTTGAAAAAAGTTGGAAACTTGTCCTGCTGGGCTTTTTGACTTGTCCATTTTTACTGGTCTTGTATACATTATAGTTTTTCTACACCATGCATGAGGCTGAAACTGCCTAAAATGCCACTTGTCCAGTTGTATGAGCAGCTTGAAAAAGTGACATGGCATTGATTTTATGTTGTATTCTACATTGGTGTAGCTGACATAATGAACAGATGGATGTGTGTAATGTAGACAGATCAAAACACAATGTTTGTTAAGTTCTTAGAGGACACACCCCACTCCCTCTGCTGTCTTCTTTCAGTCCCCTTATAGAGTGTACATTAGAAAATTCTTTGACTATGCCTATAATTGGTGGGCGAGGAAATGTGCACCAGTTGATTGAGTTTGTATGTATATGTACCTTTCTAATTGTTCATGATGTCAGTTAAGAAACTTGATCAGGCTATGTACTTGAATATTTAGCATTATTATTCCTTCAAATAGGTCACTGTAATCTGCAGTTTCACACACACTTCTTCATGATAGAGGACATATATGTACATACATGTAGTTTAGCTTACGTTAACTTCAACATGCATACATGTGAACCTCCCAACCAGGAGGGTTTTCCTACTGAGATGAGGGGTGTCTCCCATCCCCTCCCATCATTATTGAAATAACCTACATAAACAAAATTATTATCTAAAAAATTCTGAACAGACATTTTTGCAGGTTTTTTCCGGCACCTTACTTCTTGCATAGTATATTTCCAGTAAATATTTTCTGCGATCATGTGACTATGAGGATTACACTTTAAGTGTTAATTTGACAGACACTAATATTAATAATTGGATTGGAAGTTATTCAGAAAGGATTAAAGATGCTAATGGATTATGTTTAGACATTTTGAAAGACCTCAAGTGATATAAAACAGGTCATTTTGGGGTTGTTATTCATCATTTGTTGATATCTAAGCGTGCTTGATCTCCCAGTGATAAAAATCCAAAGTCTAAACAACTGAAATATCACATAAAACTCAATAATGGATGGAAATAGGAATTTCAAAAGTTGAATCTAGTTCAAAAAGGGGCATGAAAATGCATCTTGCCATTCCTATTAAGTCAATTTTAAGAGGGCCTTCCCAAATTCAACCCAGATATCTTCAGTCTTGACTTAATTGCTGCTCTGAAAACAGGTGCTCCTTGAATAAGTTCATTTGTTAAATAATTGTTTTATGGGGAAAACTGGCTGTTTTATAAAGGCATTTGATTAGTACAGATGATGCTTAATGAAGGTGTGAAGATGTACATGTACACCTGACAACAGAATGGAGAGGTCAGCAGCAGTTAAGCTAATATGTGCCTGGCATCCCATTATTTTGCAACATTTTTTGTGCAGTTGTTATATTTTTATTTTTACAGCTCCGGTGGCCTAATGGTTAGAGTGTTTGCCTCATTTGCGGGAGGTTGCTGGTTTGAAGCCCAGCCAAGTCATACCAAAGACTTATAAAATTGGTACTAACAGGTGCCTTGGTAGGCACTCAGCATTAATAGGTTAGTGTTACGACTGGTTGGCCTTGTGTCAGGATAACGTGACTGAGTGTGACATGATGCTACATGTCTGCGGCATGATGCCCAGAGTTAGACATCACTATAAACTGCCAAACTGCAGACATCTTTACGATATGACTGAAAAATTGTTGAAGCTACATTAAAAAAATTCAAATCACACATATTTTTTCTTTAATTAGCACCATATAGCCAATGGCGTGATGAACTGCCAGTTAACTAATTTTATAATCAAATAATATAATTATTATAACACAACAAGATAAAATTTTGGCAGAATTTGAGGTATTAATTGTGTTGGAAGGTCAAAATGTACTAAAATATTCTGTTAAACTTAACTGGAAATATTCTTTTGATGCAAAACAACTAAAAAGGGCAGAGCTGTCAGTTGTGAATTTGAAAGCTTAAGGCGTTAAAGAAATACAGTTGTCACGGGTTCAGAATACAGAATACTTGTGCGCAAATGTCATGCACAGTTCATATACATATATGTTTTTGGTGGTAATTCATGTGAAAAAAAAACAAAAACATAAATATTAAGTTTTACAGTTAGGCATATTTTGTCAAGTGCTGTTAAATGTAATTTCTTATATCTTAATTGGCAGGTATGCCATAGTGATAACCTCCTACCAAAGGTCACTGCAGCCTGCCCCATTGTCACTTTAGTGTCAGTTTGCAATGCATATTGTGCTTACATGAACATAGCTTTTCTCTGTTCTCACCAAAATTCTAGATATATGAATAATATGCACACAGTCAAATGTTTCATTTTGAACTTTTGCTTGTTACTTTTCTTTTTTTTTACAATGGTTTAGATTTTGCTTTGTCACAAAGTTTATAAATTTTCACTGTTTTTTTTGTCCACTTAGTCATTAAATACACCACGCTTTGCTTGCACTTCAGGTTTTTTTTTTTTATGGAAGTTTTTATTATTAACTGGTTGTGTAATGATTCAAATCACTTAGGGGTGACAACCCTGTCTATTGATAATACCTCCAGGAAAGTCTTTCAGTAAGGGAGGTAACTGTCAGAGACAAGACACTCATCAGAACCAAGCTTCTACAAATTTTTTAAATTAAAAAAGTCGTTTTAGTGTCAGTAAACATAATGGAGGCTTCAGTTCCAAACCAAGTGCACCAGACCTTTCCATGTTGCATATCATGATCTTTTTAAATTAGAATGCAGGAGCTTGGATTTACATACTCATATCATTATTTTGCAATCCATGTTTCCAGAAGATTTATTATCATAATGCTGTACTGTCAGATGGTATAGGAAAACAAGGATGGATAGTTCCATTAGATTATTTGTTGCATTTTATTGTAATGTGCCATTGTGAATAAGATGTGTCCTCTAGGAAAGGTTGGATCAGGTCAGGACTTAATGGAATCCCCTTCTCTCATTTGTCAGGAACATAGTTATTGGTAACTAGTTTTATATACATCTTAATGCTGTGCGTGCTTTTTCATCATGTTAGTTAATACTACCTGAAACAAAAATACCCCAAACTTTTATAAATATCTATTGTCATAACCCCACATTTGGAGAGAGGGGGGTTCATACTTGAGTTAGCTGTTTTTCGATGCTGACCCTAGCACTTTTTTCCATCAAGGTACAAAATTTAAAAAAAAAATAAAAACAATAAAAAGTAAAAAAAAAAAACAAATTGAGCTGGTTTAGTCCAAGCACTTAGTACATTGTGTATACTAATCATTATAATATCTATAATGTTAAAAAAAAAACAACAAAAAAAACCCTACCAACCATAATTGTGAAACCAGTACAATAGGAAATACACAGTTTTTTGACCTTATGTCTTTTCATCAACTAATTAAAACAGAGCAACATTGTACTGGTTGTTGTTTGAAATTCCTTTATAATGATGTTGTATGAAATTCTTTAAAATTATGTTGTGTGAAATTCCTTTATAATGATGTTGTATGAAATTCCTTCATAAAGATGTTCATTGAGTGTTGTTGTTGTTGTTGTTGTAGGGTTTAACGCCATTTTGCAGCACACGATAGGCTATACATGGCAGCCAGTATTAATGGTGGAGGAAGAAACCGGGAAATCCCCAGAAAGAACCACCGACCCACGAGAAGCTACTGGCAAGCTTTCTCACATATCCACATTAGCTGAATCCTAGACTCTAACCCACGCAGACAGAGGTGAGATGGTAGTGATCCGTAACGGAGAGCGCTTTAGACCACTCGGCCACTCAGGGCCCTGCTGTTCATTGAGTGCAGATAATGCAAGAAAGTTATTCAGAATTCTTAATGAAAATGTAAATATTGTTTGATGTATTGAAAAGGTAAGTATTACAAGATGTACAAAACCTTTGCCCTACTTTTGGAAGCCTTTATACATTTTTACTTATGGACCAAGGAATTTAGTTTGAGAGGAGATGTGTGTGGAGGGGTGGGTGGGTGGGGGGTATGTGTGTGTGTGTGTGTGTGTGGGGGGGTGATTTGGATTTTTAATGTAGCTTTAACAATTTGAGCCATATTGCTACAATGTCTGCAGTTTGGCAGTGTTTAATGATGTCTAGCACTGGGTCATCATGCTGCAGACATGTAGCATCATATCCCTTCCAGTCACATTATCCTAACACCAAGCTGACCAGTCCTAAAAACTAAACTTCTTAATGCTGAGTGCCAAGTGAGGCAGCTGCAAGTACCATTTTTGAAAGTTTTTGGTATGACTTGGCCAGGGTTTGAACCCATGACCTTCCGCATCCGAGGCAGATGCTTGAACCACTTAGGTCACAGAAGTGGTAAACTTTATTGCATTTGAACTTAAATCCAACATGCATGTGGTCACTTCATGATTGAAATAATTTGTGCATTGGTCATTCCAGGATCAGTGTGATGATGGAAATTTAATGCATAGGCATGCATGTAATAATTCCCAATTTCAAAGGAAATTTCATGGTTTTAATCATGATTTCTGATGAGTTTGTTTTCCATAAGTTCCTATTACATTTAAGTGTCAATAATGTATATTTTTTGAAAAAGTTTCAGCTGATAGTGCATGTAGATAGCCAGTGTCCTGTGATTGAGTATGTGTCAAGTCTCACAACAAAGTAAAAAGCTATTAATAGCCTGTTACAGTCAAAAGTCCAGTCCTGAAAACCTCCCTTAGGGTGTTTTCTCTGATTTCTGAAGGTCCTGTCATCCAGAGGTAGTCCAGTTCTGACAAATGTCATGCAGATCTCAGCTACAACACCGCTTTACTCAAGGAAGTACTTACTCAGGCAGGATGGCATATGCAATACCCATAGACTCATTTTTTTACTCCATTTTCATAAGATTGCTGTTCATTGACACATATTAGTAGCCATTGTACTTCCTGTTATGGCTGTTGCTGTGGGTAGACTCCTTAGGAGTATTTTGGAATGTGTAGAAACTTTTGTAACACTCACAACTATGAAATTATTTATGAAAAAAACTATATTGAAATATTATTATGTTTATTATAATGTCATTCAGATTAAACTGCTTGCAGATTTCTTTTAAAACTAGTAAATAATAAATCAATTTAGAGTGCATGGAAATATCTCTTTTGCTAAATTTACAAAATGTATCTTCTAACAAATGCTGCAGTTTAATTTTTTATGTTGCAGTGCATTTGGTTGTATCAAACACTTTACTCATTACCCTGTTGTGTCATTTGGCAAGACACTTTTCTTTTTTTCACCTACTGTGTCATTAAGCAAGGCAATTTATTGCCCTGCTGTGTCATTAGGCAAGACACTTTGCTTTTATTGTCCTACTGTGTCATCAGGCAAGACACTTTACTCATTGCCGTCCTGTGTCATAAGGCAAGACACTTTGCTTTTATTGTCCTACTGTGTCATTAAGCAAGACACTTTACTCATTGCTCTGCTGTGTCATTAGGCAAGACAATTTGCTTTTATTGTCTTGCTGTGTCATTAAGCCAGACACTTTACCCAATGCCCACCAAGACACTTGACTCTCATTGCCCTACATACATTTACTTGCATTGCCCTGCAGTGTCATTAGGCAAGACACTTTACTCTCATTGTCCTGCTGTGCCATTAAGTAAGACACTTTACTGCTATTGCCCTGCTGTTCCACTAAGCAAGACATTTGAATCTCATTGCCCTGCAGTGTCATTAATCAAGACATTTACTTGCATTGCTCTGCTGTGTCATAAGGAAAGACACTTTACTTTCATTGCCAAACAGAAAACTTATTAAAACCATTTGTAAAAACACATTAATGCTCATTTGTTGTTCCTGCTGAAACTGTTTTCTACTTCATCTTTGAATATCCATATTAGAAGTGAAACAAATAACTCAACATTCAAATTAGAATAGATTTTTGTGAATATTTGGGATGCAAACGTTTTGCACTATTTTGTGAAAGAATAAAATAAGGTCAAATGTAAATTATTGAATGCTGAAGTACTCAATGAAGGAACAACTTGCTGAATGACTTTAAATTCAAACTCCTAATTACAAGGTAATGACAATGTCAAAATTTCTGAATAGTCATATTGCTCACAATGTCTCCAATACAACTCATTGCTATTTGTGGGCTATTGAAGATGGCATGTAATACAGAAAGTTCATAAAGTGCATGGTGTAAAACAATGGTTGTGATATTAAAGCCAAAAAAACCTTTACATATCAGCCAACTTTTCCCAATGTAATAAAATAAAAATGGCAAAATATAAGTGATTTTCATTGTGAATCCCCACATTTAACTGAACAAATAATTGAAAAGTACTGCTCAGCACTGTTACATTGGTGGGTTGTGGTTATCGTCATCTTGAAGATGATCAACCACATCTTGCTTATATCACACTGACTGCAGCAAGATTCACTCAATTATGTGTTGCAATAACATCTTACAAAGTTCACACTGTTACAAGCACTAAAGGAATGTGTTTGGTCCCACTAGGTTTGATGATGAAAAAGAAAAAAAACCCACCCACATTTATTGGATTTTTGGTTTGAATCCCCACAGGTATAAGCAAGACCCTTAAATGTCATTTACATGTAAAAAGATTTAAGGGATCAAGTTCTTAGTGTTTTCCTTAGTGGAGGATGGCATGGTGTGGGTTGGTGGATGGGGATGTCTAATTCTATTCCCAGCAGTACTAACCATCATTTGTTAAAAATAATTCAATTGATCTGTTCTTTTGAAAAAAAAAGCATTATATATTTACTTAAGCTTCACATTTTCTGTTTGCTTTGCAGCTTTTTGCCCTGTTCTGTTGGCTGAAATATATATGTATATTTGTGTATAATGTATTTCATTTTCTTGATATCTCTGTCATTATCATTATTTTTAAATTTTTAATATTCTGTGAAACCTTTGGTAGATCAATGGTTAGCATTATAAACTCCACAGTTGGATTTCATGAGATTAGTTCCGAAGGCAAGCCTGGTTGGCCACAGTGTGTTGTGTCCATAGACAAGACACTGTACTCTAATGACGAGCAAAACTAATCAAAGCCTCAAATCAAAACATGTTCAAAATACACTTAGACCAACATCACACCAAAAGTCATTGATGTACACTAACACTTTTTATTGTTGAAATCATGGAATGCTATGAGCAATCACAAAAATATTGCACTGCATCAGAAGGAAGGACTATTTATTTATAGATAAATTGCAAAGACATTTGTATCATTCCAACCAGTTATATGAATGTCAATCCATCATAACTTGGAAATATGGGAAAGATTTATTTTTGTTTGCTAATAAAAATAATGCAGTTAGAAGCAAATGAACATTATAGCATAAAAAATATGACATGAAACAAATAGCAAATTAGGGAAGAATGAGTATGCCAATACAAATTCCAGATTGCATCATAAGAGTTCCAGACTTTTTTTGGTTTTACAAGGTTTTATGTTTTAGGGGTTATCATATACAAGTGTACCATCCAGTTTGATGCTTTTTCACTGAACAGTTGTTAGGCTACATGCCCTTGCCAATGCCCCTGCAGATCAGGGTTATCATATGCACTACATTGTCTACCCAAAATAATAAGAAATAAGATTTTTGTTTGAAATAAAGGTAAATATGTTAGCTGTACCATCAGGGTAAATGTTTTTAACTGAAAAGCTCTATTGAGAAATGTCATGCACATCCTATAGTGGCTAACACATCATGTTGGAAGAACCTCAAGTAAATTTAGACATTGAGGTCGCTTTAATATACTAGCGATCATCAGTATGTCGTTGACATTATCACCATGTTTACTCAGGTATATTTTATCACCTACAGCTTTGCAGACAGGTATGAGAAACACTTCAATAAAGGCTCTGTATAGTAACCTAATTAAAGGCTTGCAGTCGACACTTGACTGTTTAAGTTCCCACCATGCTGTATTTGCTCTCTGATAAAAATGGGGAGATATAGTTATGAATTTTATTATAATGAAAAGCAAATAGCTGATAGGAAGAGCATCTTCAAATTGATGAAATATTTGCTGCTATCTGTAATTTGCTTTGATCATTACCTAAAGGTAAATCAGCTCTCAGCTGTAATAAGGTTTATAGTACAACTTGACTTGAGACATATATCTGTCTGTTGTGAGGCTTGTGGTACCATTGGGTGTTTTTTGGTGCCATTTTCATTTACCATAATTGAAATAAAGAGGGGGGATGAAGATATCTGACTTGTGCTAATGTCACACTTTCAGGTGATTTTAATCCCTGTGCTTTTGAAGAGGTGTGTGGATATTGTGATAAGAGTCGAGATGTAGGGATGCATACTCCCATTGTGGATATATGTTTGTATGTGTATGGAGTCACTAAACCATCCGAGGTAGACATATTAAACGTGGGTGTTGATTTTGCCAACTCTTCAGTATTTTTTATGATGTCTCTGGGGGTGGTGCTGGGGTGTGGTTATGATGATTTGACAAATTTTGAATAACTCTTGGTTTCTATGTCTCAGATTTCATAGATTCAGTATAGGTGGTCTATGACCAAGTGTCTACACAAATCAGACTGGTACCCATGTGATTTGTCTTTTCATGCTTTGAAAATGTATACACAGCTATACAGTGGAGAGAGTGTATGCATACCTATATGATACTTTCATGTACTGTGGTTGATATTTCTTTACATAGTGTAGTTTGTGGAAATCATGCATGAGCGAAGCTCACAGCTGATCCAAATGGCTGCTCCAATGTGCTCGAAAAATCAGCCTGAACTAGTCCAAAGTCCACAAACTTTAGCAGCTATTAAAATAGGGAAAACAAATTTTGCCAGAGTAGGCAATATCAGCTTCTGAAAGTGACTGGAATGAATTACTAAATATATAATAAGTTAAAAAAGAATTTTTTGGCTGATGTTTTTTTTCTTTTAACAATTTACCTTTGAAGTCCAGGAACTGAAAATGGACAGGTGGAGTTAGCAGTTCTTTTATAGGTGCACATCCAATGTATGGTCTGGCTGTATACTCTATAACCCAAAATTTCATCCATTAATCATACACCAGAATAAAGGGAGTTAAATGTTCTTTTAGCAGTGTCTAAGATATAAAATATCCAGGATAATCAGTGACAAAAACCCGGGAAATTCTTTTTCTTTAAGCACTAAACCTTTTGCAGAGTATAAAACAGTAGAGTGCAACCTAAGTCCCATGGCCCAGAATGGGGATGGGGGTGTGGGGAAATGTCTCAGCCTCACACTTGGCTCATTGATCACACATGCCATTTCTTGAACATGTGAGACAAACCACTCGGCAGTTAAATTTCATGTTGAAATACCCTCCACCCACGCCACAACTCTGAAAATCTAAATCAGAATTCCAAAAGTGTTGTTACAAATGATACCCATTGTACTATAATGGGTGTAACTTGAACAGTGCAAGAGGAATTGAAGGACATTACATATGTACATATAGGTGGATTGTCTATATGATATTCCATGTGCTTCTTTGAAGGTGCAGGGATAATAAAAGTAATGAATAAAAAGTAAATGAAAGTCGTATTGTCAACAAAAGATTGATTATATATTTTTTCCCTATCAATCATGCCAGCTTGAATAGATTATAATTTTCATACTGTCATTTTCCTTCATGTATTCTTTTGTTCACCAATTCTTTTAAGTGTTTTGGGAAATTAGCAAATATCTAGGTAACAGATGAATATATAAACAAACACACAAATGAATCATTTAAATCAGTAATGAATCAAACAGTATTTTATTAACAAAGGTGCTGTGTTATTTTCACCTTAAATTTGTAGTTCTTTTTTACTGCAGGTGTTCAAAGGCATGAAATTCTACATGTAATAGCTTTTGTTTTCCTTCTGTGAATGTATATTATATACTTATGTGCTACGAAGCCCCCACTTTGTTGGGGGTGGGTTGTAGTGGAAATTGGGTTATCGTTATCTAGAGGGTGATTGCCTTCGGTGTTATTGCCCGGATCGAGTAAATATCAATATAAAGTGTGAAACTTATAGATGGAATAGATAGAGATCTGAGCAGATATATAAAACAGAATGACACGAGCCCCCGTACATGAAAATAACAATTTAATCAATTACATAAACAACCATGACAATGCATTACATTAGGAAGATACACTTCTTTTTTAAATAAATCATTCACCGAATTTAAAACACAAATATACTTATATAAATAGCCGATCTGGTTTAAATGATAGAATTAGTTCATCATAGAATCAAGTGAACAATCGAAGTCATTGCCTTGTACGACTTCATAACCTGATTATTTCTGGTTCATTCCAAATTCACTGTGACTGTTCTCCAACTTCACTGTGACTGTTCTTCTTGGTCCTTTCCACTTTTCCCTTCTCCAAACTCTCTATTGTCTCGCCTCTTTCGGCCCTTGAACTTTGTGTGGGTAGGTGGATATGTAAGTACGTGATACGTAGATACTTCGATAGGCAGGTACATGGATACATCCAGTGGAGCTATTTCACCTTGTGCTTTCAAGCTTCGCTTGCTTCTACCGCCAAAATCATGTCCATCGACTTTCCAGACATCTGATCCCTTGGATAATTATTTACGAGTTAATTTCTTCTAAATTCAACCTCGGAGTCTCCTACCTTTGTTTTCTCTTGCAGAAAAATGTAGACTGACTAAAATTTTGTGATGGGACATATTAAAACCAAGGAATTTTCATGGGGGAATCATGCCCCTTATTTAGCGTAATCAGTCCGGATTAAATATATCTCCCGCCTTTTCTAACTAGGCCCAAAATTGTAGTCTGCGTGACCTCTAGATTTCCAAATAACTGATCCTGGACAATTTCAAATCTGACAATTCCGATACGAGATCGAAAGTCTGTCTGTCTGACTGTTAAATAAACAAATGCTTCATTAAGAATCACTTCTCTCATGACATAGACATTACAAATCCATGCATTATGGTGATTTAGCATGCCATGGTCCCCATAAATCTAATTAATCATTCACCTGCCCAAATTAATGTGCTTTTCATAGATCAACAGAAATTTGCACCCTTACATTATGATTAACATAATTTGTTTAATTTACGAGGTTAATAAGGTTATTACAAACTGATTTGTGTCATAGTAAGTAAATTTACATACAGCAAATGAAATGTTTGCAAGTTGAGCAAGGCACCACATGCACATTATCAATAGCTTACATATAAATAGTTATCAGCTATTAATGTTCAGATCAGGGCAAGGTTGAGTTTTGAATCAGTTTGTTGTATACCATATACACATTTAGAAATTTGTGCAAAAATTGCAGCCTTAAATCCTGTTTGGGATGTCAAAAAAGTGTGCGCTTCATAGGCAAGAACATCTTAGACTGGGGTACTTATATGGTAAAATTTAATTCAACCAGTATAATGGCTCCATGGCTGTATTGTGTTATATCAGGGACTGTGTTGTACTGAGGTGTTTCATGGTGAGGGATCACTGTATGACTGGTTTACACTTGTTTCCTGTATATAATATATACCCAAACTTCACTTCAAGTAGACCCTTAAGATATGATTCATATAGTATACTTCCAGACCAAGGTCTATGTTGTCGGTTCTTTAAGTCAAACAGCATAGATCCTGATCATCCACTTCATTATGTGACTGCTGATCTGGGTTTATGCAGTTCACATCTGGGTACAGTATACATGCAGAGATTGCATTAGAAGCTGGCATTTTCATGCAAAAATGTTGGTTACCCATCATGAGTTATCCCATTTTTGCAGTTTCTAAAAGCTTCAACACCTGATTGAAAAATAATCATTACCTACATAAACAAAAGACTTTCAGAATATTTTTTCTAAGGAAAATGTCTGATTTATTAGAAGTTTGACCATTTACTGGACACAATTCTACCTACAAGAAGTCTCTGTTGTTAATTTTGCTTTGTATTCTGATTGGTTCTGTTTCCTTTTAATAGATTGGTTACTACAAAAAGACTTGCTGGTATAACAGAGGTGACATCTTGGATTTTTGTATGCTAAATGATAAAATCAGTTTTGAATCAGAAATTTTCTTGTGTAGATATATTCAGAAAGCCATTTGTTTAAGGTACATAAGGATTATCAGATGTTAAATTTTGGAGAAGCATCTGGCAGGGCTGAATTGTAGTGAGGGTAACCACAAGTTTAGTTGATGGCATAATCCTGGTTACTTTGATAGGAGCTTTTCATTCTGATATTGCACTAACGATCTACTGGTTTTAGATCTCCTGCTTCAAAAATTTCATAGATGAGCAAATAAGGTGCTATCTCTTTTGAGACTTATGATCATGTTGAAGTTGTTGATTTTGTCAGCACACCAGATGAAGTTCTTGTTATGCTCTGCAGCAAAATGTCATGTTGCTGTACAGGTTTTTTTTTATGTTTGCTAATGAGAAATCCAGCTTTGTGGACTACCATGTATATGCACTTCTAAGTTGAGTCCAACTGCAAACAACATAGACCCTGATTTGCCATTGTATAATTATCCAGCAGTTCAGGGCCTATAGTTGTACTAAAAATTGAACCGACCCAGATCTGATGGTGCATTATGTGATGGCAGATCTGGATTTGTACATGTGGAAGTTGCACGTGACTTATAAGTGAGTATATATGGAATGTGTTTTATGAAATGCATTTAGTATGCCCAATATATGGCTGCTAACTTGGCCTTTTGGTTGAATGTCTATTTTTTAACTGTTTATATTTTGATCCTTAGTTATAACTGTAGGGTAGGGCATTCTCTGATCTTGTAAAAACTGTTTGTAGTTGGGTATTGTTTGGCGGTAATATAATTTTCTAGCTTTGTAGACAAAAAGAATACCAGCTAATGAGGTCTGATAGTTTCAATTACTTTGTTGTCTTGGGGGTCCTGAGGGGGTCTATTGCATAGTGTTATTAGAAGTAGTGCTAGTAATATAGAACTGAAAATGACAATTACAACAACAACAACGACAGCAACAGCCATAATGAAAAGAGGTTCCATCATCAGCTTTCAACTCATCATTATGCAATTCTTTTGTCAAACACTTAGTTACTGTATATATATATATATATATATATATATATATATATATATATATATATATATATATAGTCAGCTTTTCTCTGTTAAGGTGGATGTAGATGTGCATGTATTGGTTTTGATTGGTAGTGGCTTAGGTAGTGTATTTCTTTTCAATGTCTTTACTTGCAACTATTTTTGACCACTTCTAACTATATTATTATTACTGTTATTACTATTACTACTACTGTTTCTACTACTACTACTACTACCACTGTTATGTATGTTTAATTTGCATTGTTTGTCAGTTTTTTAAAATTTATTATATGCTGTGGATTATGTAAAACTGTATTTTGTAGCTGACCTTGTCCAAAATCAAGTTCATTGTGTACCTGACCAAAATCATTGATTTGTAAACTTCACTAAACAACTAATACATATTTAATATTTTCTCTGCGAGTATGGGTTTAATATTAGGATCATTATCAATAGAAGTAAACATTTATCTTAGTCAAGGATATTGTGTTTACCACATTCTTATTATAATTTTAGTAACAGATTTTATCTTGTAAACGTTTGGAATCTTCTAGAATGACATTTTCCATTAAGTAATATTTTCTTTTTAGAAAATCCTAATTGTGACCTAGGCCAGATAAGGAGTATAAAATCTTGTTTACTGGAAAAATTATTTATTCCTGCAATGACATCTGGCCAGAAATCATTTATATTGATGTATTCAGATTCTGATTTGGGTGAAATTATTTATAATTCTTTGGAAATATGAAGTGCTCCATAAGGGATCACCCATAAAGGACGTCCACAAAGATGGGGGGAGGGGGTTGTTGTTCAAATGCGGACAAATGTGGATAAGGGGGGAGGGTGTGTAAAGGACCTTGCGGACGTCTGCAAGCTAATATTTTTTGTTATGATATTCTGTGTTGAACAGCTGCTTTAGGCCTACTGCATGTATTCCAGTATGTTTTGTGGATGTCCTTTATGGGTGATCCCTAAGTATGCCAGTATGTTTTGTGGATGTCCTTTATGAGTGATCC
This sequence comes from Megalonaias nervosa, assembly GCA_016617855.1. NCBI lineage: Eukaryota > Metazoa > Mollusca > Bivalvia > Unionida > Unionidae > Megalonaias > Megalonaias nervosa. The sequence continues at coordinate 21,399 of JAECUM010015965.1, read as the reverse complement.
CTAAGTATAGATTATTTGTTAATTTCAATTTGTATGATTCGTGCCACAGAATATATATGAATGGGTTGGCATTAATACATAGGTCTGGCTCCCAGTGCCTGAGGTTGATTAAATGGCCCACATATCAGCCCTGCTAGATGGGGATGTCCACAGCCGTGGGGTAGGTGGGTGGGTGGGTAAGTCACATGCGGACAAGGGGAGGGGGGGTAGGAAAACAGGTATTATCTGCGGACGCCCTTTATTGACAACCCCTAATGTTTTTGTTAAGAGACATTAACTGGGCATTATGGTGCATTCAGAGAAGGAAACCTTGGATTATATTACTGTGATTCAATGAAAGATTGATGGCACATCAACACAGTTCAGGCCATTAAGTATGTTATAGATTACAGGCCACTACAGGCACATCAGCACCTTCAGCATTTAAAATTATTTAGAATGCCACTAAAGATTATTTACAACTTTATGCATTAAGACTTGTCTTTATAATTCATGGATTATTTGGGATTTAATTAGCAATACCATAAGTTCTTTATACATTTTAACTTTGTGTTGAAGGGAAAAAATTATATGTTGAATTTTACAAAGCTTGTTGCTTCTCACTCTTTTCTGTTACTTATTTTAAGACCATAGAGACACAGAACTACTACTACTTTTACTAATACAAGTATTGATACTGATACAACTACTGATACTGATACAACTACTGCTACTACAGTGCTTCAGCCTGATGGAAATAGAGGGGCACTCGGCCATGTCTCCCTCTCTGCCAACAGTGTCCTCCCCAGTACTCCCAGTGCCTTTCTTTCCCCTCCCCTTTGCCCTTCAAGAGCCTGCCCTGTGCCTATCACCTGATCACAAATCACCTGCAAATTGTTATCCTATTTATTGCAGGTATTTTTCTGTTATTTGATGTAGGATAACAACTTGAATGTGCTTTTGTTTGCTTCTGCTTCCAAAAAGATGAAATTCTAAATCATATATGTCATGTCCATGATATATCCTACAAAAATGCTCTATTGTTCCAAAAAGTTACCTTCTTCCCCTCCCCTCCACAAGAAATTCCTTCAAGGGAACTCACTTCTACTAGTAGCACTACAGCTCCTTGAATACCTTAAAGTGGCAAAGTCAAGGTCTTGAAAGTGCCGATAATTAACATGTTAATACTTTTAGAGTATGGTCAAATATCTGTTGCCTAATTTCCTGCAACACTTGCACTCATGTTGGTTTTTGTCACTGTATCAAAAGGAAATTCGACTTCTTTTGTGGCCTAAGGGGTTAGATCATCCGCCTTGGATGCAGGAGGTCGTGGGTTTGAACCCCGGCCTATTCATACCAAAGGCTTATAAAAATGGTACTAGCAGCTGCCTCTCTTGGCGCTCACCACTAAGAGGTTAGTGTTAGGAATGGTAGGCTTGATGTAAGGATAATGTGACTGGGTGGGACATCATTTTTGTTACTCTGTGTGACATAATGCTACATGACTGTGGCATGATGCCCCAGTGTTAGACATCACTATAAACAAAGCTATAAACTGCCACACTGCAGCCATCATAGCAATATGACTGAAAAATTGTTTAAACTGCATTAAAAATCCAAATCACACAGACACAAAAACACTCAAGAAAATTCAGAATAGTAACTACATACATGTACCGTCTATACTCACTTACAAATCAAGTTAAACCGCAAACAACAAAAGATCTTGATCTGCCACAGCATAATGCACCTGCTTACCAGGGTATATGTTGTTTGTTCTACTGATTTTCCAAACAAACTGCATAGACCCACATCTGCCAGTGCATTACATGATGTTAGATCTGGGTATTTGCAATTTGCAGATGGATTCGACTTATAATTGAGTCATTCAGGGAAAACAGGTTTTATACAAAATTTGCAGTTTTTGAAGTATATGAAAAAAATTGAAAGAAAACGTTAATGCCATCTAATGACTTGTCATGAATTAGGTCATTAAGGTTTATTACTGGAGTCTGTATAAATGGCCTTGAATCTGATATATTTCTTCAAATCTGTATGAACTCTGAACTATCCAAGGCTATACTACTGCTACTATTACTAAGACTACACTACTGCTACTATTACTAAGACTACAACTAACTGCCACTTTTACAAATGTAAAAACTGCTATTACTGGTGCAGCTGCTGTATTACTAATATTACAGTCACTACAATTACTTCAACTAATGCCATCACCACCACGACCATTCTTATCATCACTACTGTAACTACAAACCAAATGCAAGTCAGCACCCCTTTCATTTTATTGTTCACATCTAGAGTAGTTTTGCACATGGATAAATCTATCATTGCTTGTCAAGGGTCACTGCTCTACTTTGTTCCATGTCAATGAGGAACAGAGTGGATCAAATTACACTTGGGCTAGCAAAGATAGGATAAAAATCAAAAGAGAAGGTTTGGAGAGGTCAGTTCTCTTTCTTCAGAAGAGACATTCGTTAAGTCCCTGTTCATGTAATGTGTATTTTTCATACTCCCACACCTGGAACTGCTTCTTAAATGATGGAAATATTTTAAAAAAATATTGTCTGTGTCAAAGCAACAGTAAAATGCAATATTTTACTAAAGACAGCAAAACATTGGTTACATTTGAAAATTAGTGAAAATGCCATTTGCTTTGTTCAGAAGATATTGTATTTGTTCTAGAACTTTTTTGATCAATCCACATAAGGAAAACAGAAATCAGCACAACTTTCTGTTAAAAATATTTGTATATGGACATGTACAAACAAGAATTAGTTTTTGTGGATTGATGATGTATGAAAACTTGGAGTATAAAGAAAGCTACAAACAAGATAGTAAATTGAATCAGGGACCATATATAGTTACTTTTAAGTCGAGTCCAACTGCGAACAAGATAGATCCTGATCTGCTGTTGCATTTGCAGATCAGGGTGTATTTAGTTTATTTTACTGATTACTCCAAACAAAACTGCATTGACCCAGATATTGAGTAGTGTTAATTAGGCGAGTATATATGGTAGACACAGTAATAACTGAATTGACTATTCTCTAGCATCATGTCAGTGTACCCTCCAAGATAACACCTCTTTTTCACTGCCACTCCATCTTGTTTGTATATAAATAAAAGAAATTACATTTTCCTGTTATGGACAATTTAATCTCCCACAACTTAGCCTGTATTGTTTAGAACAGGGTTAAATCAGCAACATTTAGCCAGTTTTAGGAACATGTTTCATCTTTGACTGACTGGTTTTCTTTGGCCATGGCTTGTTTATAGCTTTTGCAGTCTCCTTAAAATGAAAATATTTTTTGGTCCAAGTCTGGTGCACAGAGCCTAGACACACAGATATTGTATACCTTATCAATGCATTTTACCGTAAAGTCTCTTTAGTGGGCACAGCTTCAAAAGAATACAGCGTGAAAATTAATTCAGCTTGTTGACTGTGACATATGATTGAATGGTTTGGTTTTGTGTTCTATGGCACAACAGCACAAGTAAGGTTTTTTTTTTCTTGCTCTGGCTTTCGGCACCTTGCAGACTCTTGCTGATGCAAAGGTAGGATTCAAACCTGCATCTTATAATGGTGAGTTTGACAGACTAACCACTGAGCCACTATATCCACTTCCTCCATAGTTACCTCTTATGAAATACAGGAGGGTGTTTTGGACCTAATAGTACTGTACATCCTTTAGGCTGCAGGCAGTTGAAACCCCCGTTTTTTTCTGCAGAATGTGTCTTTTGATTCACAGATTCATTTATATCTACATCAGTGAGTTCAGTTAACTACAAGGAACTGAACTTGTCATGGTACTGTAGAGACAGGGTTGTGCTGATTTGCCATTAAACTCTATGCATGTACATATAACTACCTGATCTGTACATGTATGCTGATGTCCCAAATTTCAGTCCCCCTATTCTGTGATCCAAAATGCTGCATCAAAAACTTACTCTTGTGCTGCACCATGATTGGCGTAACCCACCACAAACATGGTACAGGGCAGATGGTGTTACCCTTGTCTGAGTGTACATCCATCTCTTTGTTTGTTTAAATGTCTGTCTGTCTGGTCAAGTTTTACGTTTAGGCCAGTTTTTGAGGCACTGTTGTGTTACAAAAAAAAATCTGCATTCATAAAATAATAATGTCCATCTAAATTCAAGCAAAATTTTCCACAGTACATCGTTAATTCTCAAATATGCCCCTTATATAACCATTCCTAATATATATTTGTTCATGCATATCCTGTATCCAGTGAACAACATAGACCCAAATCTGCAGTCATATAATGCTCTGATAGATCAGATTGCATGCAGTTTGTTCTTGTGACATAAAATAAACATTGTTGACCCAGATCTGCCAGCACATTATGTAAAAGCAGATCAACTTACTCAAAGTATAGGCTATTTGTAGTCAGTGCATGGTACATACAGACAGAAATGGTAGACAGTTACTTGTAATGGCAGACAATTAAGGTCCAGTGATATATAGGTTTTTAATTTTATCTACAAAGACTGCTTTCTCACCTCTGAAGGTAATTTCTACATGTATTCCTTCAACTACCATATGTATAATACAGCACACACTCTCTATAAGGCCCTTCATTATAAGACTGTTCTTGTTATAAGGCCCTTCATTATAACACATCTTGTTATAAGGCCCTTCAATATAATGCTGTTCCTGTTATAAGGCCCTTCATTATAACACTGTTCTTGTTATAAGGCCATTCATTATAACACTGTTCCTATTATAAGGCCCTTCATTATAACACTGTTCTTGTTATAAGGCCTTTCATTATAACACTTCTTGTTATAAGGCCCTTCATTATAACAGTTCTTGTTATAAGGCCCTTCATTATAACTGTTCTTGTTATGAGGCCCTTCATTATAACACTGTTTCTGTTATAAGGCCCTTCATTATAATGCAGTTCTTGTTATAAGGCCCTTCATTATAACACTATTCTTGTTATAAGGCCCTTCATTATAACACTTCATTATAAGGTCCTTCAATATAATGCTGTTCCTGTTATAAGGCCCTTCATTATAACATTGTTCTTGTTATAAGGTCCTTCATTATAACACTGTTCTTTTTATAAGGCCCTTCATTATAACACTTCTTGTTATAAGGTCCTTCAATATAAGGCTGTTCCTGTTATAAGGCCCTTCATTATAACACTGTTCTTGTTATAAGGCCCTTCATTATGACACTGTTCCTGTTATAAGGTCCTTCATTATAACATTGTTCTTGTTATAAGACCCTTCATTATGACACTGTTCTTGTTATAAGGCCCTTCATTTGGACACTGTTCCTGTTATAAGGCCCTTCATTATAACACTGTTCCTGTTATGAGGCCCTTAATTATAACACTTTTCTGTGGCTGAGTAGTCTAATCTGCTCACCATTACGGATCACTGCCATCTCACCTCTGTCTGCATGGGTTCGAGTCTCGGATTCGGCTAATGTGGTTGTGTCAGAAAGCTTGCCAGTAGCTTCTCGTGTGTTGGTGGTTCTTTCTGAGGTTTTCCCAGGTTCTTCCTCTACCATTTATACTGGCTGCCATGTATAGCCTATCTTGTGCTGAAAAATGGCGTTAAACCCTACAACAACAATGAAAACAACATAACACTTTTCCTGTTATAAGGCCCTTCATTATAACTCTGTTCCTGTTATAAGGCATGTTATGATCATGGATCCCATTTCATGGTATTAAAATTATATGTGTGATGTACTTCATTATAAGGTACTCAACACTATAGTTTCCATGGGTAGCATTATAATGAGGGAATACAGCACTTTAAAAATCATGTAGACGAGTCAGGGTTTAAGATTATAATGACTGTAAATTGTTGTGATGTGCCAGGCCATAATGTGTGGAAACTTTGGCACACGTTTTGGGTTGTTGTTGTTGTTGTTGTTGTTGTAGGATTTAATGCCATTTTTCAGCACAAGATAGGCTATACATGGCGGCCAGTATAAATGGTGGAGGAAGAACCCGGGAAAAGCCTGGGAAGAACAACCGACCCACGAGAAGCTACTGGCAAGCTTTCTCACATACCCACATTGGCCAAGCCTGAGACTCGAACCCATGCAGACAGAGGTGAGATGGCAGTGATCTGTAACAGTGAGCACTTTAGACCACTCGGCCACTCAGAGCCCCCAGGTTTTGGGTTGAAGATGTGGCACTAGCTTTCTGCATCAGCCATAAAGATAAACAAAGACTCAGAATTAAGTCTTGTACTTGTGGGTCATCTTTTGAGACAGTCAGTCTTTTACCTTTGAAGTCATTTCAGGAAAGAAACATCAAATGTAATTCATTGAGAATTATTTTTGGAACTACTTGTATTCAATGGCACAGTAAGGTAGTGGAATGGGACAAAGTTACAATCAGTACATTGTTGTCCATTTCTGTCACAACATATGTGGTGCACTCCACGGAAGGGGAATCACCAAACTCATTAAATTTATATGTATTCCTACAACTACCTCCATAGTTATTTCTTGACTGAAATGACCCAGCAGTGTTGTGATTACATTTCAGGTTTACATAGATCTAAAGGAAATAGGTCATAATTTTTTGTAAGCTTTATATATAATCGTGTTGAGACCATATCTGACTAGAGCTGTGTACATGAAGGACCACCTCTTCTGCCAAAGAACCATGGTCTCTCAGGATAGGCCATATCACTACATAAAAAGTAAATTTGTGCATTGAGAATTGGGTCCTTCAGGATTGGTTGTCTCACAGCATTGGTCTTTGAAGATCACATCATTTTCGTGGGCATACAAACTTAAGGCTAGACACTCAACCTGAAGAAATTATTTTAATGACTTTCATGTAAGAAAAAGTCCATTTAGTCCGGAGCTAATTCATTAATTAAAATTGATGTCACAAACTGTGCTTGTCTACTAGTTTCACAAAAATTGTGTGTTGCCAAAATCTGATCATTGAAACAAGACTAGCATAGACTGATCTATCATTATTTACATATAAACTGTATCGCATATAGGTATTGCACAGGACTAGTGTATGGAGTGGGGTTAGTGCTTAATTCACCTGTCTATTCTGACAATGAGCTCTTTATTGATGGACTTTCCCCATGCTGTTGTACTGTGGAGTGTTCAACACTGGTGGGCCATCACCACCTCAGCTACCCCAAATTACCCCTGCTAAATGGGTTGAAAAGTGAATATAACATGATTCAGCAATGAACAGAGCCCACAGCAGGATTACAGAGTTCTAGCTGAGCCTACACTGAATAATTGTGGAGGTTTTATGGAATGGACAATTTCTTTGCCAATGCAGAATTGTCTGTGCTTGTAGAATTTATTGAGAAAAAAAAATATCTGGTAATCAGTTGAATTTAGCTGTCATGACATCTACATAGAAATAATTAAAACCGAAGATTCAAACGTGATATCAGTACCACTAGTACTAAATTTGTTTACAACTACACTGTTAGGTGATCTGATTGGATTTGCTTGTCATCAGGGCCTCAGGTCAATATTTGGCCACCAAGAATAGCCCCTCAAAGTAATTAATATCATTTTTGAAAGCAATAGTAAAGGCTGGAATTATATTTTGTTCTCAATGTTATTTAGAGTCCGTGCTTAATTTGATGTAGGTCCAGGATAATTTTCTGTATACCATATTATTTGCATGATAGGATTGTTTGATGATGAGCTCATCCAACATTTTTACAACATTCTGACAATTTTTTTTTTCCAGAAAGCTTTTATTTCCAATAGCTATCCCTATATACAACCATATTTACTCAGTTACATGTCAGATCCAATTCAGACTGCAGTGACCCAGATTTGATATTGCACAGTGCAAAAGCAGATCTGGGTCTATGCAGTTTGTTAGTTATAAAAATCCTTACAATTTATCTCGAAGTTTGTGCCTTTAAACATTTATCACTGAGGGTCTGTTTTCATTTATTCTCTTTCGTAACCAGTTTCTACAACCACAGATAGCATGAGTATCCTCTGACTTTTCCCACCCAGTGTTAGATACTGTATTAGGAATGTAATTTTCATGATCTCTAACATGGGGGGGGGGGCAGAGGAAACTGGAAACTGTGTAATCGGAAGCATGTACTTTTGACATAATGCATACTTGTATGTATTCACTAATATATACATTTTATCATACATGCATTCTGAGATTTGATACAAATAATTTTAATTTTTCATTATTATTATGGTTCATTGGGCAGGTTTAACCTTGTCAACATATGGGTATATTACAAGATCTTTTCTCAGATACACGATTGCGGGATTTGCAATTGTGTTGAAAAATCAATTGAAATTACTCATTATACTTTTGGGCTCTTCATTTATTTTCTCATTAATCCCCTCTTATATTCAGAAAATTTCCCTCTTTATTACAAAATGGAAGGAGGATTTCTCCCCTGAATTGTCTGTTCTAGAATGTGGTGTTAATACATTATTGCAGAATTATTAAGTTTTTGCACATTTTTAAAAGATTTATTATCAAATAACTTTTTTGTCAGCATTTGAAATTTCTTACTTTATTTCAGGATTGATAATAACGCGACCTCCAAAAAACGCCACTGTTTTGAAGGATAAGCGATTTACTCTTCACTGTGATGCTGATGGCAAGTCACAGCCAAGTGTTAAATGGTACCATAACAATGATGAGATTCCACGGATAGGCCAAAATTACAAAGTTCTCAGTGGATCTGGAGCATTACGATTTAGAACCATCACTGTTCGAGACAGAGGAGCTTACCAATGTCGTGTTGACAGTGGCTCAGAGTCTGTGTTGTCAGATATAGCATATCTCACAGTTCAAGGTATTTTCAAGAATTTTTTTTTAAACTTCAGTATTCGTACATTATTTTGTTTACTTTAAGTGTGTATGTGTTTCAAATTTGTAACAAAAAAGTCATATTTGCCCTGCCCTTTGACTTTAAATTCAGAACTCAGAATGTTATTGTAATACTTACGTAACATTAATTTATAATAACATTACCTTTATAGGTTGTTTGCATTTTTTGTATTAAGAAAAGTGTCAGTCATCTAGGTCACTGTTGAGCAATTTGTATAAAATAACTTCGGTTTTGTTCACAGTATGTTTACCAATCTTTACATGTGGCCTGCCTTAGGGCTAGAAGGTCAAAAGTATTGATGTTAGGGGCACGTTATTTAATATTTAGAACTTCTCGCACGCTCATGCACATGAAAAGAATTCCATCACTATAGGTGCAGAAGTTAAAGTGATTCAGTGGTTAGCATGCTGGACTTGTTATTGCAAGGATATGTGTTCAGATCCTCCTACTGACACTGGTGTGTCCTTGGCAAGATACTTTACTCCAATTGTTTCTGCACTAAATAACCTACTTTTGTTGCTATACCATAAGACACCAAAACCATCCCATCTCTCTCGAACAAATTGCAGTTGGTTTGAGTTTCTCTCGATGTTGTTAAAGTAATGCACCACTAGTATCATAACTGTTGGTATCAGCACTCACTGCTGTAGGTTTTCCTGAATTGTAAAATGTTAAAACTGGTGTAATGTCCGAAAATCCTTGACTTTCTTGAAAGTTTCAGTCTGATCTGTCAGTGTCAGTGGCAGTGTCAGATTTCAGCAGATACTGAAGTATTACATTATTGTAGACAGATCTGGGAGGAATCTTCTAAGGTATTGAACATACCCAACAAAGCTCACTGACATTTCATAGAGCAAGTAGTTCTTTCACTGCAGCAGTCTTTGCTTGACTGGGGTGTATGCCATTTGAGCTGATAGCATGACCAAACAGCTTCATAATTTTCCTTGTTGAGTGGCAGGTAATTTCCATTGAGGTTGCTCCTCCAATACCAGTTGTCTGTCATGCTCCATATTTCAGCCATGAAAACGTGTCGTCTATAATGTTCTCTGTCCCTTCAGAGTTGCTGACCCTACCTTTTTGACTGGAAAATCTCGGGGTGGGGCTGATGTAATACCTGATAGGGCACACATTTAAAACAGAAATGACCTAGATGTGAAATAAGGGTTGGAAGATTTGCACTTTCAAGATGTAATTTTGTTGGCTAAAATTTGCTTTATATGTCAGGTTTGGAGAAAACAATGGAATCTACTGGCTTCAGTGTGACTTAATCTGGAGTAGTTAGTATTTATATCTCTTGTTTTACATCCTCATTCAAGTTTTTCAGGTCAACACAGATTCTGACTTGGCCTACTTTCTTTGTAACTGTTACCTTAGGGGCACATGATTCTTTGGAGTTGGTTAGTGCATTTAATAACTGGCCATTTATTATAAACAGGGAGGTGCCTAAGGTTTTGGGGAAGAAAAAAATTTCCACCTTCCAGATAGCTAGAAATTTTTTTTTACTTAAAAAATGAAAGAAAAATATCCAGGCTTGAAAGAAAAAGCACACACGTGCTCTCAAGTCTGCAAAAAACTGAATGGTTGTTAACTAATACATACTCATTGATGCATTCTGTCTGCATTCAGTGTAATTCTTCCTTCACCTTTGACATCTAGGAATGGTATGCACTTGTGTGTAGCTGTACTATACAGCCTTGCATTTTTCTTGAGTGCAACCTTGACTGGCTCACACATTATATGGCCAAAAGTGCCCCAAAGCTGCTTTGTTGATCCCTTCAACTCTCTTTACCAGCTCCATAGTATGTGCAGCTATATTCTAGGATATTGTAGGTTTGTGGTCCTTTGATGAGACATGATTCTGGTATCATTCTTCTCATTTTCTTTACTTGTAACTGGCTCAAAATTAAAAGTACAAAACTAAGTCAATGCAGGCAATATAACAGCAAATGTCACATTGTTGTAAAATCAGATGGCTACAGTGTTAAAATTGGAACATGTAGAAAGGTTCTTGAGCCATCTGGCAGCAGTGAATGAGGCAGTTGTGATATGCTTCTTCCATTTATGTAGTCTGTTTATGTGCCATATGCTCATGTCCTGAATCCAGAATCCCTCCAGAGCTGCACATTCTGGATTCTTCTTCTTTCAGCTTTTAGTTTTCCTGTATGGGAGTTGTACATTTGTTTCAGACATAACATTCATTTCCAATTCCAATGTCTAAATCAAGCAAAGCCCCACAAATGTTCCTAGTCACATTCCATGCTTCATTGTCGCTAATGCATATAAATATTGAGCCAAGAAAGAATGCTTTTTGTATTCTGCATCCACAGTTAGCAGTGTTGCATTGAATTTGACTTCAATAACTTTCCTAGAACAATAGACAGCTGCAAGTCTTGCTTATTAACCTTCTGCAACATTTATCTTTAGTGGGGCATCTATTTTTTCTACCACGCTTCCTGTTGTATTTATGAAGAGGTTGTTGTGCAGTCTCGTAGCCTGTTTGTACATTCATACCACTAATGCGCTCCGTTTCTGTTGATACTGGTTTAGTGACTGATGCCTTATTTTTTTAATAAATTCATCGCAATATTGATGGTCTGACCTAGGTCATTCGTCTGATTTTTCACCAGTTCAAACTACATCAGTTTGTTTGGTCTTTAATATGAGATCAGCCTCCATTTGTTGTTTTTCAGAAAGATCATAATAAAGAAGTCAAATTACAAGATGATATAGTCTCGTCCTTTTGTACACCAAAGTTGTAATGGTTAGCATTTTTAACATATTTCTAGACTAGCATCTTATCTGACTTAATTAGTGGAAACATGCTTTTTCATGAATTACAGGCACAGAACAGCTGTCTTTTTAAGGACACCCAGTTGGAAATATGTCGGAGATTGTGACCAGAGAAAATTAATTTTACTTGCTGCAAATGCTCTACAGCATTGCAGTCTCCCATCAGCAGTATTTTATCTTGATGTTACATTTGTCTGTTTCATATTCATTTTATAATCAGGTAACCTAGCCCCTTTTAGAATTTAATTCTTGAAGTGACCATACTTTATCCTATCCCATAAGGGTTAGGGTACACTCATATTATTATTTTCAATTATACAAGCTTCAGATAAATCCTTGGAAAAAAAATATATTGCGACAGAGTCCCTGCCATAACCCAGTAGGAATTATGTATTCCTTTCTTTTAAATAATGGCCTGAACATCAATTTGGTGAGTTTTGATATTTATTGATTGACAGTTGTTCTTGTGACTTGCGTCACATTGTTATTGTGTGTTTTTGCAATTGTTCCTCAATAAATGTTTAACAGTTGAATGTTTTGCTTTACTTAAGAAAAGACAAGTAAATTCCTAACAGGTGAAATCATTTTTTACTTTGTGTATTCACTGGGGTGTGTATAGCAAACACCATATAATTGATAGGTGAGTTCACGTGTGACATAATATCACAGACTAGTGACTGGGCACCAGTTAGTTCATCTAGGTAACCAGTCCGAGTGTGATGATTGGTCACCAGTTAGTTCAACCCAATGACCAGTTAGATCATACTGGTCACCGGCCACCGATTATCACTCAGAGGTCTTAGGGTATGGGGAAGGTGAACAGACCAAGTTCCCACCTTTGTCCATTCCACTGTTGCATTCTGTGCAGAAATGAGATTCAGGCAAGGGAAGTGGATCGGATCAGTATCCTCCCCTTCCCTGTTATCCTGTGGGGCCCCCTTCCACAGGGATAATTGCTTGCATGGATTATTGGACCCAGGACCCAGAGTAAAGGTAATGTTATGGTTCATGTACCACCATCCCTTCCTCATCAGTTGGCATGAACTGGGAAGGCTGTAGGTATAGCATCATTTGGGAATGACAAGCAGTCTCATCTTCCCACTGGAACTTACAGCACACAGATCCCCTACTCACCATGGGCTACGAGCAGTGGTGTAGACTGCTTCTATGTCACCTTCTCCCCTAAGGTGCATGGTGATGCCCAGCCACTCTCCTGCTTAGAGTGTATTAGATGATGATAATGCCCTATCTATCCTCATTGATTCCAATGAGTTCAAAGTAGAAGCAGCTCCATTTACATCTCCATCAGACACACTAGTTCCTTTCAGTTGGAGGAGATCAGGTCCTTCTATAAGGTCTTAACCATAGTCAAGACCTTTTCAGTGCAGCTCCTTTAGAAACTGAGACCATCTTTGGAAGATTCATTCTACCATGGCTTCCCAAGATCTGAAGGATCATCATCATAGATCTAGCCCATCGCAATCAGCCAGAAAGCATGGTACTGTGATTTACCCTGTGGGTCATTCACAAAGTTCTTAGTAATACAGCTTCAGTCCAGTATGCAACCTTAAAATATACCTCATCCTCAACAGTCAGATTTAAGGTGCAGTCATCGAAGTGCCCCAAGGAGGATGTTTTCTAACCCTCCTTCCTCTCCGAAGGAAGGAGGGGGGCAGCTTTACAGATTCAAACCCTCTCCTGTCATGTATCCTTCTTTCAATTGTTCCTGTAGATGCTTGCTTAGGCCTCATTTTAGAGGCCTGGTCAAGCATCATGGATGATGGGTGGGTCCTTTCCTTTGTAAGTGAGGGTTACCGACAACAGTTTCAGGAACAATCTCCTCTGTCAAGAACCCCTATGCTCTTTTATCAATCCTGTCTGGTGAAACTGAGGGAAGAGGTGCACACCTTATTACAGATATGGACAGATAAGAGGGTCCTGAACAATCTGTCTCACACAGTCTACGCCCAAATCTTCCTGGTCATAAAGAAAAGTGGGAAGTTTCATCTCACAATTGATTTCTCCCCGTTAAACCAGTTCCTTCAGGAGGAACCTTTAAAGATGGAGACCAGTTCCTCAATTTTGAATGCAATGTGTCCAACAGATTGGGCAGTCTTCATCAACAGTTAGGATGCCTACTTGCACATCCCAGTATTTCCTCTACATTACAAATACCTCTGGTTTTGCTTTTACCAGGATGTTGTAAGTTCTGGACTCAGTGGTTCGGAATTACTTCTGTACTTCTGTCTTTAACAAAGTTATAGCAGTAGTAGCAACATGCCTCCAGTTACTAGGAACTCAGATTCTGCAATAGTTTGGTGACTGGTTGATCCACATTGTTCAGTCACAGTCCCTCCATTAGGATCTCTTCCATTACTGGTCCACTGTAACTCATTCCAGCTCAGGACTTCTTTGTTTATTGAGCTGAACTTCCCCAGCTCAGGACATCTTTTTTATGGAGATGAACTTCCTCACAAACCCAAACTTAGTCCGGGTCCTTCAGAACCTGGCATTTTTAAAGGCTGTATGAGCAAAAACATCTTTGTCTGTTCACCTTTACCTATCCGTATTGAGAACCATAAATGCAGCTGCAGGTTTCTCCTTACAATGTGGGGACCACGCAGAGATTCTCCATCAGCTCTGATTCCACTAGGATCAGATTTTCATCATTGCTTGCACTGCTGATTGAATCCTGACTGGGGTCTTCAGGATCTCACACTCAAAGGCTGTTTCTACTTGCTTTGGCGTCTGTGGGAAGAGAGGGTGAGATTCATGCATTGTCTGTTGACACTGGCTGTCTCTGGTTTAAAGGTAATTATGAGTCTGTTTTTCTTCTTTGTTGTTTGGGAGGTTTAGCAAAAATTATTTACCTTCAGTAACTCCATTACCTATGGAGATTGCCAGTCTTAGTTGAGTCATTGCTGGGGACAATCAAGATTAGGCTTTTATGTCCCATTAGGTCACTATGTTTATAATTTAATGCTTCCAAACATATTAAAAGGAAGCGCAGAAAATGTTTTTTCCTTCCTCTTAAGGCTGTGTTGATATTTCAGCTTCCACTATTTCATGGCAGATTGTACCACCATCACAAGAGCTTATCAATCCCATAATGATAAAGACCTTTATTTTATGACACTAAAAGCCATGAGCTTCTAGCCATTGGTACCTCATGGACCTATTTAAATTATTCTTCCTTGGAGAATGTCATGACAGTAACATTCTGGCAATCGATTGAATCACGTATCACCTTCCCTTTCTACCTCTTGTCTTGAGCAGAACAAAGCACAGGCATTCTTTCACTAGTTCTGGCACAACTTGTGGCCCAGAGAGACAGCAGCATTTTGCAAAGTGGATCTCTCCCTCAAATGGCGAGTATGTTCTATTTTTTTCTGTATTTGATTGGTTTAAACACATGAACGTACCTACCTGACTGACAAATTCAGTGATGCAATTGTGATGACTAATGTATTGCTGCTATTAAGTGTAGATTTATTTTTTGAGGTGGGGCAGGGTGAGCTAATTTTAAATATGCAATACCTACACATTGCTACTGCCATAGCCCTCCTCCCACCCTGTTCTGATGTCCTTTCATAATAATCCTATATGAATAAGTGATCTGTTGTGCACATGGGGATAAAAGTGCATGAGCGGACCATGTCGTATTAACAGTTCTTCAATCATCCAGAGTTAAAAATGTACTAGGTACCTTGATGCTGAGCAATTAAATATTCCATATTTGCTGTAGCACTAGCATTGTATACTTTACAAATTATGGCAATTTTCATGTGGTTGTCATAATAATTCTTCATAATAAATGCTCCCCGACAATTCATAAACAGTCCCATCTTGTGTAAGTACATATTGGAAGAATTAGCTCCCTTTTTGTTGTATACTTTCTACTTTGGAGGTTTGTTTTCTCTCTCTCAGTATGGTTGCATCTAATACAGCACTTGTAAGATGTATGTTTCAGACCAATTTGACCAAAACATTATACCTGTTATGCCAGACAGGCATGTTGGTAGGTTTTGAGAAAATCATGACATTTAGTGTCTTCCTCAGACCAGGTCTTATAGATTGAGGTGCAAGCATTTAGATATGGCTGTATTTATACAGGTTATGACCTAAAATATGAATGCTTATGTGTGTGTGTGTATGTGTGTGTGAGTCTGTGTGTGATTTGGATTTTTGACATAGTTTTAACAATTTTTCAGTCATTTAGCTATGTTATCTGCAGTGTGGCAGTTTATAGTGATGTCTTGCACTGGGGCATCATGCCACAGGCACGTAGCATCATGTCCAATCAAGTCACATTATCCTGACACCAGGCTGACCAGTCATAACACTAACTTCTTAATGCTGAGCGCCAAGTGAGGCAACTGCAAGTACCATTTTTGTAAGTCTTTGGTATGAATTGGCTGTGATTCAAACCCGCGACCTCCCGTATCCTAGAAGGATGCTTTAACCACTTAGGCCACTGGAGCGGTCACTTTTTAAAGTGTCTGTGGATATTATGTTGAATATGAGTGTAGGTCTTTATACAGGTATAATACTTGGCAAAGCATAACATTTTTAAAATCAGATGGATCGTAAGTTAATTGTTATTACAATATATTCACATGGACCAGGAAGTATATGTATTGTTAAACAGATGAATTAAAACTGATAGTGTGATGCTGACCTGCAAATGCATAGAATTGACAGCATCTGACTGTCTTGAATACTTCCATGTTTTTAACACTTTCATTTGATATATGTCCGTATATTCACAAAGTCCTGTAACCCTTAAGTATTTGATACTCAGTAATCAACAAAATGATTTACGACAAGAAAATTTAAAACTGGAGTTTGTTTAGCTCAAGAATATTTGTAAATTTAGAGGGCTAGTTTGTGAAAAAGAAAAAAATCTCACAAAATCTAAAGAATCAATCTTCAGGTTTTAGGAAATTGGGGATTGCATGTCACATCTATGCAGCTTGTGTACACATATACAGATGATTGGATAGTTCATTTACTGGATTATAAAGCTTGCCCAGTTCATTTACTGGAGTATAAAGCTTGCCCAGTTCATTTACTGGACTATATAATCTTGCCCAGTTCATGTACTGGATTATAATTTTTGTTCAGTTCATTTACTGGATTATAAATCTTGCCCAGTTCATTTACTGGACTATAATCTTGCCCAGTTCATTTACTGGATTATAAAACCTTGCCTAGTTCACTGGACTATAAAACCTTGCCCATTTCATTTACTTGATTATAAACCTTGCCCAGTTCACATACTGGATTTTAAAGCTTGCCCAGTTCATTTACTGGATTATATAGCCTGCCCAGTTCATTTACTGAATTATAAGCTGACCTAAGTTATTTACTGGATTTTTAGCTAGCCCATTAATTGGGGACGATACTGGTTTAGAGGTACATTTTTTAGGGGAAAGGATATAGAGTGAACTGCAAATTTATGTTGTTGAACCTTTTGACCTCGACAAAAGTAATCTTGGTTTTGGTCATTCTGCCATTTAAGTACTGGTTTTTTTTTTTTTATGTGAATGGTAATATAGTAATGAGCTGTATATGTAGAGAGCTAGAAACAGAGTCCTTTTTTGGTTTGGAAATGCAAATGAGGCAAGACAAAAAAGATTTTAAAATTTACATAAGTATGCTTAGACTACATGACATGCGGAAGGAAGCATTTGACAGCTTTCATGTAAATCTTGATTTAATATGCAAGGATAAGGAAGTAACGTACTTGCCCAAATAAATATGATTCACAAATTGCATAAATATCGGCTTCTGTATGTTTCATGGTTTACGTTTTTATTCCTGGGAAACTGCCTTTTTTTATTGTTTTCTGACTAACAAGGCTACAAAGAATAAAATACAGGTGTATTTTGATTTTTTTCTGGCAGGGCAGTTACCACTTGTATGGCTTCATTTGTACAACATTCAAGACTGTTTTGATCTAATATTCATGTCCAGAATGTCTTGTGCAGACATATTTGTGTCTGTTAAGTTTTGTAATATGTCCATATATTTTTTGTAGTGTCATATAAACCTTTTAAAACAAACTTAAAATAAAGCCAATTTGTCAATTTACACGAGATAAGTGTCATCACATTATAAAAAAAAGTACTTAAGTGCTTGCTTTTTATATTTGGTTTTCATCTGTCACACTCAAACACAAACATTGTGACAATTTTAGTTCAGTTTTCAAAAGTTGATAGATTTATGAATATCAGGGAATGATGTAACTACATATTGTATGTACACTGTATATAATTTTAAAAAGTTATGATGATGGACTGGTATACAGTTATTTGCACACTAAGGCAGTAGTAGTGGTGGACAGGCATTCAATTAATTTGATATTAAATATTGTTCATCATTGCTAGGGTCACACATGATTGCTATTTATCCAGATATTACTCTTTCAACATTTATACCATTTTGACTGGGGCCCCAAGTGGCTGAGTGGTCTAAAGCACTCACCATTACAGATCACTGCCATCTCACCTCTGTCTGCGTGGGTTTGAGTCTTGGGCTCGGGCAGTGTGGGTACGTGACAAAGCTTGCCAGTAGCTTCTCGTGGGTTGGTGGTTCTTTCCGGGTTTTTCCTGGGTTCTTCCTCCACCATTTATACTGGCTGCCATGTATAGCCTATCTTGTGCTGAAAAAGGGCATTAAACCCTACAACAACAACAACCATTTTGACTTTAACATGGAGGATGTTAATACCCATGCTTTTAATCCATGAAATTATGCATGTAATTAAATATGTAATTTCATACTTTTCCTCATAAACTAACCCAGGGAAGAGATTGAAGAACACAAGATGTCAGCAAAAGAGTTTTGCTTTGTTCTTTTACTCATATTAGCATGGCCATGGGGGAAGGGGGGGGTTGATGGAATGGTAAGATAAACAAATAAGAGAATGTTTAAGAATAAGACTCATCCTTTCACACTATTTGTTTAGACTGGATTTTTGAAGATTCTCTATTATGTGCAATTCTTTTTTTTCTAGGCAGCAACTAGGCAGATAATAGTGCATTATATATTTTTACTACTCAATGATGGTCTATAATGTTTTTGATATTTATACCACACCGACATTGATAAAATGATTTCAAGATAGATTCTGTAGAAAGTTCTTGCTGTGTTGTGGGTGTAATGTCAGGTTTCAACAAATGCCAAGCTATAATGGTGGCCAGTATAACAGTGGCAGAACCTGGGAAAAGCCTGGGAAGAACCAATGACCCATGGCAAGATTTGTCACATACTAGCATTGGCCGAACCTGAGTCTTGAACCCATGTGGACAGAGGTTAGATGGCAGTGATTGGTAAAGGCGACTGCTTGGCCCACCCAGGTCCCCTCTGTAACAATTAACTACAGCTGTGTGTCATACATGTCTCTTGCTCCTTCAGCCTGATTTGTATGCATCCATGCCCTTCACAGTATTGGAAATTATGCACCATTGTCATAAATCTTGTAACTTGTGCCTTACCAGTAATCTGTGCACGTCGGTATCCCCATGCTTTGGTGAGGTACATTGCAATACCATCTGTCTCTTTATCCGTCTATCCATTTCCATGTTTTCTAAACTGCTCGGTGGAAGTTTATGAAACTTAGTAGTTGTCCTTCGGGCAACCATCTGTAAGAAAAGTGTCATCCTTGGACCCCTGGGGTCAGGTGGGGGTCAGATGTAAGATATATAGAAAGTTTAGTTATAATGACATATTCATTATTTCCAACCAAGTTTTTTATATGCAGTCATAGCAAGGAATATTCTCTCATTACCTATGACAAAGTTTGCTTGATATCCCCTGGTCTTTGTCTGGGGTGATCATGATGGGCTTAAGGAGGGTATTTTGGAATATGCATTAAAAAGCTTGTGATATCAAGTTATTGCAGTGTGCATCTGATAGCTTTGTTTCCAATAATTTTGTACAACTTCTGAGCACTTTTCTAACCCATAGACAATGAGAACTATTTAATTGAACACAAATAATATAATCTCATTAATAAGGTGCAAACTGTGCCAGTCAAAAACAGTGAATGATTGATTTTGTTTATACATGTAATGGCACATCAGCATATGAAAGATTACTTTGTCCTGACAGTGCCTTGCCCCAAGACACACCGTGGCAGCTAACCTGAACTGGTCTGGGCAGGACTCAAACTCAAAACCCACTGCTTATGAATCCAGCGTTATAACTATTGAACCCAGCAATTGTATAAACAAATTTGATATTTACGATCCACTTCCACCCCCAATGCTTCCACTTATGGTGATTTATCAAAGCCACATGTATATAATGTAAGCCAGATAAATGTAATTTGAGTATATAGTGAAACATCTACTATCCATATACCAATCATGTTGGACTGTTCATACATCTGAAGTACAGTAATGGAGTGTCTCCTGGACCTACCATTGATTTTTATATCTGAATGATAAGTTATCAAGATAAGGTCCTTGTTGTCTGATGAGTTTGGCATATTGCGGTGCTATCCTAGCTCAATGATTTTAATCCTTGTCAATGATACAAATATTTTACTTGTAGTATACAATACTGGGTAGGCCTCCGTTTAACCTTCAATCTGTATATTTTGTTTTGTTTCATAAAATTTATTCTTTTTCATCAGTGAAATTTTCTGCCAGGATTATCTTACTGCAGAATGCACAAAAATATATCTCTTTGGATCGATAAATAAGATAGGAATGTGGTATGTCATCAATTACTTTTACATACAACAAGTACGTGTTATACCACGGTCATAAATGAGTTTCCAACTACTTCAGAAAGATTGATATGCTTTGAGGATGATTGACAGCTTAAAAATGCAACATAATATAATATTGATTACTTTTGGTAAATGACATTGCAATTTTAAAAATTTTAAAGGGATTCAGTTAATCGTAAGACACTCCCCCCTCCACCAACTGAAAAAGGCCCTCATTGAAATGCTATAGAATTTCAATAAATTTTGACTTCAAGATCTTCAGAACTGTCTACACCAGTAAACTAACCTTTTTTTAACCAACCAGGCTAATGGCACAGTAAGCTGAAGGAACATCTCTGATCTGTTGTCTTGTTGCATACTGTCTGTCATGCATTACATGTTGTACACTGTGTCATACATGTACATACAGAATGCATCAAGGTTTATTTGTTGCCTCCTTACAGATTTTTCATTTAAACAGATTTGTTTGACACTTGGTATACTAGTATACATCAGTTGCTTGTATCAACAAGTTTGTTAACAAGAGATGATCATTAGCAGTAACTGTCTATATTGATGAATTGATTTGGCATCTGATAGTTTGTTGTTGTTGTGGTTGTTGTTGATGATGATGATTATGAAGAGAAGGAGGAAGATGACTGATATTGATGGTGATGGTGGTGTGGTGCTGGTGATGATAATGATGTTGGTTATAATGATGACTATTACTGCAACATGTACACAGTGACTAAATTGGTAATGATGTTGATGCTGATAATTATGATGATTACAACAACAATAACAAGAAGCACCTGCCTCAGTAATTTGCCATTTTTAATCTTTACAGCCCAGGTCGACATTGTAGAGTACTGGCCCATGAATGAACTAGCAATTGGATATGGATCCAATGTGGAACTGGCCTGCATGGCTGCTGGAATTCCTTTACCCAAAATCCAATGGCGAAAAGATGGTATATCTGTACGTAAAGTATAAATACATTATATATATATATATATATATATATATATATATATATATATATA